>JACAXG010000002.1:24336750-24539505 GCA_018881555.1 Amblyornis subalaris | reverse complement strand
GGAAAGGAAAGGAAAGGAAAGGAAAGGAAAGGAAAGGAAAGGAAAGGAAAGGAAAGGAAAGGAAAGGAAAGGAAAGGAAAGGAAAGGAAAGGAAAAAGAGAAAAGAAAAAGTTATGCACCGTGTCAAGTTCCATTTCCCTGGTGAACTGAGGATTTCTAGCAGGAATTAGCCACAACCATTCAATTTCCTTTTCTTTCTTTTCTATTTGGCAGATAATGTAATACAACTTCTGTATTTATCTCAAAGAAACAAGCCTTGAGAGATATGTCACATGTTCTTAAACATGTTCTCAGCTAATACTCTGGCATTAGGCACTTGTATAAAACTTTCCCTCTCATCTCAGCTTTTTGGGAAAAAGAAATACTTTCCTGTTTTGTTGAAAGACAATTTTTTATTGAAATAATTTGTGACATTGCCTTTTCAAGTATCCCTGGTAGATACATGAAAGTGCCCAAGCGTATATAAATGAAGGAAAAGGTCAATGACACCAATCTGTGATTTCATGACTAAACTGTTTCAGTAAGTACATAGTAATATAATGATACACTTCTACTCACCATTAATTACTAAGGCTATTTTATTCTTCAGAAGAAAGAATGCAGTTTCAAACACAGCAATATAGAAAAATGTGTACATATTTAATTGTCTTTAGCATAACAAGAAAAAGAGTAGTGGAATAAGTTCAGTGTAGAAAGTTGGAGATCATGAAAGAGTGGCTTACAATAAAATATTTACTCAAGCTGGRATGTTTTGCTGTTATGAAGATAACATGCACTGTCTGAAAATGCCTACCTCACAATGCATCTCCTTTGCTTTAGTCTCGTAAAAATGAAAATAAGATAAAACAACACTCRGGAATCAAAACGCTCCTCAGCATGAGGATGAAGATGTCAGAAGGTCCTCTACAGTGAATTTCTATTATAAGCCAGTGAAAACTGCAATAGTTTTGACATAATTGAATATCTGTTGAACTATATTCTAATCTATTTATTTTTTCCTTTATTTTATAAAGAAGGCTTAACGTTTATCTGGAAGACAATGCTAAATCCCCATCTTCTTGGGCAACATAAAGCTTCCTTGTTTGCTGAATGTACTCAAGTTAAGTAAATTGTCCAGAAMTATTTGAGGGTCATGATCTCTGTAYCTCTGGTATCTGCTTAGTGATGTCAAACAAAGTACCAAGTGCAGGTAGTAAAAGCAAAAAAGGTAAAGTAGCTGAGCTTTGCTGAATAGCTTTAGGACCAATCAATGTCACTTCACAGCAATGTTCACAGAACATTGTAAATATTTGCTAAAGCAGAGGGTTTGCACCAAGAAGGATGAGAAATGGTCTTCCATGAACCCTGTCAACAGTAGTCCCATACATCAAATGAAAGAGACACTGTATAATTCTGCAAAATATGAAAGAAAAAAAAAAAAAGAAAATAAAAGAAAAAAGAAGATTTTATTCTCGCTCTAAATTGTAGTTTTAATTTCCAAAGAGGTGGATAAACAATTCTGAAATCATATTTAAGAGGCACCGTGGCCCGGTTCCTCATGTAGTGGATGAGAACACAAACTGTTCAGCATTTCCATTGATAGGAGCAATTTGTCCCCTGTTGCATTTTCAAAAAAGATCTTATGACATATGACTTCAGGAAAAGTTATTATGTAGCCCAGCCTGAAGTTGCTACGAATCCCCAGAACAGGGCGAGATCTAAGAAAATACTGGCAATAAGACTGTGCTGCTGGCAAGCTCGTAGGGAAGTCACCTGAATAAGTCATATATGTCACTCAGGCTTTCCAATACTGAATGCTGGTATTTAAGGCCTTCTGTTACACTGTGTTTTGTTCCTGGATATGGGCACAATATGCCAGTCTAATTCCTCAATTAAATATTTCCTGCTTTTTTTTTTTGTCCCTGTGCTTTTTTCCTGTTGCAAGATTTATTTTGGTTTCGCCGTATTTTTTTGCTGTAGAGAACAGCTATGTGATGTATTAGTGGTTAGATAGAAGTTGCTCTGATGCACAGCTTCCTTTCTTCTCCTCCTAGCCCCGCAAGGATAACTGTCACCCTCACCAGCTGGTCCTATCTAGATTAAAAATAGACATCAGCTCCACAATTGCAAATTTCTCCTGAGGATACCAAAAGCAAAAGAGTTGACTACAATTCTTCATACAGACAGCATCTGAAAACACATTAGAAATGACATCTCTCTCATCTTCTAAAGTTCTTAACACCACTCACTCTTGCCTTGCCCTCAGTATCTATTTCCACCAACTCTTCAGGATAATCAGCTGCCTGCTACCAATTAGTCTTGACAAACTAGCAGGGATATAGCCCCATTAAATAGCTGGCAATAGCTGTAAGGGTTTTAACTACTCAAAAGCAAATTATTAACCTCTGGCTCACCAAGACTCTGAATTGGACTCATTTTCGTTTTCACACTTAGATATTTATAAGAGAAAGAATGTCTACATACTGAAGGTGTATATGGCTGTGTTACTGTAACAGATTATGAAAAAGATGAACAACTGGTAAAATTTGCTTAGAAAAAAAATGTATTCTCGTTTCATATAAAATTCTACCTGCTTAATGATACCTTTAAAACACTAGATATATTAAAACTACATTCTATCTTAACTGAAGTATTTCAGTAGAAACAGGATGCCTTTAAGGAGGGATAATGTTGAATCTCAGCTTCACAGTTGAATTCCTAGTTCTTTTGCTGACACTCTGGGTTACCTTGAGTAAAGCATTCTTGTGTTTCAAATGGGGACCTTCTTTTTTTCCTCACTTTCTCTCTCATATCATTGACAATTTTAGTATGTTTTTCGGGTTTTTTTTAAAGGTATATTTCATCTGTAAGATGGAAACTCAGCAGAGGGTGAGATGTTGGAGCTGTTTTAACAATGCCAGAATGCTACTCACCATTTTCCTCTAATGAAGCAAGATGCAAGGCTGTGCTTTCCCAGTAAGAGAAGAAATGTATCCCTCGAAGTCTGAACTCTTGTGTTACACAGATGGGATATTTATATCGTGTTATAACTCCGTGTGGTACCTAAAGTAATTCATGTAGTCTAAAACTCATAGATGCTATCATAATACRATAAAATTAAAATGGCTGAGAATAATGCCATCCATTTCACTATGTTAAAAAAGGACATAACAAAAAATCAAAATCAGAAACACAAAGACAGACAAAGAAGGGAACCAGGAACCTGCAGAATCTCCTCATGCCCTAGCATGAAGGGCTGTGTTCCTCATTTTCACTGATGTAAACCAGCACAGTGCTGACCCCCTAGCTCACACAGATTCAAGGGACTGTAGTTATTTTCTCCCACTCTGATCTTCCTGGAGCTGGAGTGAACAGCCAGTGCTGTGCTCTCGTTAGATACTGTAATTGCTGTTAATGAAAATTGGCTGGGTGAGGGGTGGGAAAGCTACTGCCCAGACTGTGTGTTGTTCAGCAGGCATTTTCAGTAAAGCTGCCTGCAATACTGATCCTCAGCCGATTGTGAGGGTCTGCTTTGAGTCAACAGTACATAGATATATCAGCCTGCCAACAATATAGCTGAATGTGTCTCCTTTCAGCATCTTGAAATGGTCAGTGAGAAGACTCCTAGCTKCCCTTCTTGGACTTATTTAAAATAATCACCCTGTATGCTCTGCACAAGACCTGAGGTCTAGAGAAATCAGCATCAAGGAGTATTCATACTTAAGGAAATACTTATCTATTCAAAACCCAAGCAACACAAAGGGAAAGATAATTTTCCATGTCTGCCTAATAACTTTAGAAAACAAACAATGAAATACAGCTTTTAAAATACATACTCCCTTACAATAATTTAATAAACCATGCTGYCATCTCATAAAGAATCCAGCTGGTTGCTGTGGTGACAAAGATTATGCTTGCTGCTGCTTGATTCTGTCATTTTTCTAAACATGCATTCGTAATATTTAGGATTTATTAACAATGTGTCACAATGATAGAGATAAATTACATGCTTTAAACTGGCCATGTAAGTCTTCTATGATATTACAACCACTTTGTCAACTCAGCAATAAGATATGATGTGATTACTAGAAAATTAAAGCTATTTGTCATAAAAGATGAAGCAGAGAGTACCAGAACTCTAAGAACAACAAAAAAGTCTCCAATAATCTAATGTGTTTCCTTATTTTAAATACTTTGAAATTAGCAAATAGTTACTGTTTTCTGTTTTGTAAATTGATCCAGACTAGCTTATATTGAGACTAGATTTATTTGTACTGGGAAAATTTGGGTTGTACTGTATCAGAATTTATGTGTTCCAGGTTCAGACTGTAACAGGGAGTTTATAAAGAGACCTTAATGATGGGACACTTAACAATATATGAAAGCATATATGCACACACTTGTGTGTTATGAAGGTGTACTTCACTTCTAGGATTTTGTGTATGTTTTTTTGTGATGTGTGGTATCCTAATTGTAGCAGAAAGTTAGATGAGATTCTCGGTGCAGCTATCTAGAAAGTATCTTTTTGTGCACCTTACTGGAATATTTGTGTGGACCCAGCTTCACTGCTGATACAATGTGAGCCTGAGTTAGATAACCAGATCTAGAGTCATTGCTCTGTACATATTTTACAGTCAAACTAGCAATAAAGTCCCTAAATCARCAGTAATTTTAAAGCTTTTTTTTTAATAATAAAGGTGTATATTTATTTTATACTTAGTTTTTCAAGAAAAATAAGCCTMGTTTCTGTAGTGAGACACATAATAGGTGGTAGAAATGCAGCAGAGCTGAGGCATTTTAAAGCAAGAAAGGAATATGTATCTGCGTAAATGACTCTGCCTGAAGAATATGATTTRTCACTTAGTGGGCTATATTCATCTCTGTATGTAGGGTGACCTCCTGATTTGGGTGACATATGCCTCCACTGTATGTTGCAATGCAGAGGAAATGACTCAGCTTTCTTTAAGTCCCCTGAGTCAGTGTTTGGAGGCAGTCTGGAACAGTGGCATGAAGAACTGCTCAGATGCGCCCAGAATTAGGGAGCAATCCTCCATCTGTACCATTCCTACCACTTATRCTACCCAAACTAGTCCATGCATCCATTTAAGCAGAACAAGTGGGAAGAGTTTGAAAATCCAGCAACAGGATTCYCTCAGTCAACAGGAATAAAATATCTGCAGTCAAAGAAAGAAAAATAATCCAGGCTCAGCTGAAATACCGTAAATCAGTACAGTATATTTCTTCCTATTCTCAGCCTTTGAGGCTTATAGAACAAYAAACGAACTACACACCCAGGCTGAAAAGAACAAGATGAAAACTGAATAATAACTCCTTTTAGCTTAATGACATCATATAATTAGCTCAGCTATGTTTCCATACATTAGTGGCTAATRGTGGTATGTATTTTACCCTTTGCTGCTCTTTATCTCGGTGAAATAATATTCTCGCTGTCTGCAGACAATTTAGGCTGATGCCATAGAACAGTTAAGTTTTTTGCAAACTACACACAATAATTATTTCAGATATCAAATACTATCCAATAAAAATATTCTGCATTATTTTCAAGGATTTATGCAAAGATTTGGGGAGGGAAAATTCCATTTCCTACTGGGTTTCTTTGGCAATGTGTATTCTGTTACAATCTGAGAAAATAGCTAAGGTTTTAAGTGGAAGATTTCAGTTGTCTTCAACAGGCATTAGAGTAGYTTCTCAGAGTTGAGATGTAATATGCATAACTTTTTCTCTGTTGGATTAATTTTGGGGTCAGTGTTCTTTTTATTTAGACTCTGCAGACAGAATGTAACACTGAAATACAGGGAGGTATCTCCCACAGAGTCTAGCGAGAACTGTATTTGCTTTTGTCGAAAACAAATTTGATCCAGTATTTTATAACAGTTTCCTACTGCAGGAGGTATGTGCACAAYACGATAAACCAGGCACTCTGTATAGTCTTAATGTCTTTATTGCACAACTATAATGAATGCCATTTAAATTTCTACAACTGTATGCRAAGGGGGCTGTGCAAGCTTGATTTAATTCTGTTTTGCTTTTTTGAAAATTCAACATTTTGCATTTTCAGTATTATCCTGGTTTTGACACAATACAGACAGTAGAAAAAAGAGATATATAGAGGCATGTAGCAGTAATTTAATATCAATATTCAGTTGAAGAATTTTTTTCAAAAGGAATGGCATAACATGGGCAGAAAAATAGTGTGCCTCTTCAAGGCAGTTCTCAGTGCTTTGGTATACAGCATGATTAAAATGAGTCATTCTCCAAGACAAAAATCCCTAACCTGAGAACTTTTATCTCTGTAGTTTGTATATAGCATTGAGTCTACCTTTTATTGTGTGTTGGAGATACCAATTTAGCATGTGAGCTTTAAAAATTTTAGAAAATGTAGTAAAAAGAACATTTTTTCCTTCCAAAGGTAATTTGGAAAATACTAATCTTTGTAAACAACTCAAGAAACATACAAAAAATGTTTACTAAAAGCATGGTTTTTTCTTATTCATRACTAATGTGTGACTGCACAGCTGTTACAGATCAGTAAAACCTACTCTTGCCTTAAAAAGCTCAAAACTATGGCTCAATTAAAACCAGAATAATTACTAAAGACACTTAATGCTGTGATTTTTATCCATATATATTGTCTGTGCTTATATATAAAATTGTACTATATTGTATACAATTTTCAATATGCAGGTGATAAAGCCAGGGCTCTGCCATAATATTTGAAGTATCTTTTTTTTTGTTATGAGAATGCATCTGATAATTTTGTGTGTGAAAATTATTTTAGTATTGATAAATCTGCATTGCATTGTTTTCAGAAATTCAAAAACAGAAAACGGAGAGACATGAAAAACGAACACCAGYGAAGGGTAACTATTTTCTTGTCTGTTTGCCTACATATATGTGTGTAATATACAGTGTCTTTGCTAACTGCATATGTTACCTCTGTTGTATTACAGAAGCATTCAAAGATCAGTTGGCACAGACCGCAAATTATCAAAAATTCATGTATACCTTACATTAACAAAAAAARAGTAATTTTATGCTTGTGTGGCTATATTGAAAATGCACATTCATAATGAGATTATCCTGCCCAAACTTTTCCAGAAATCTTTTTTCTAGCAAAGGTGCAAGAAAGTTGAGTGTTGATGAACTTCCTCTGGTTCAAAAGGCATGAAGWGTCTTGGGCAAGGAAGAACGCAAATTTATAGGCCAGTGGGTGCCATCCAAGTTAGGAAGCCATAGTTAAGAGTGAGCCAGGTGTGTATCAGAGATAAGAAAAACCTCCATTTTAAGAACCTACTCTTTTGCAAACTGTTTAATCTCCTGTAACTGGCACTTCCCAAAAATCCACAGAGGAACTGGTTTGGACTGGTTTTCAGAGGTCATATAAACAAAGAATTTTCCTGGGATATCTGCGAGTTGTAGCCTAACAAAGCTCCTCCATAAAGGTTAAGCCACATAAAACTTGATGAGCGTCCTTCTGATGCACCAGTGCTCTGCTTGATAATGGCAGGAGAGAGCGAGAAGGAAGTTCATTGAAAATAGTGCATATACACCTACACCCTCCCTCACACAATTATATTCATTTCTATATATATTCTTAGGGTGTTTTTATAGTAGTTTACACGTCTCTAAAATGTTTTTATAGTATTTCACATCTCCAGTTCTGTGATAATCAGGGTCATCTGGACTGCCTAGAACAGTTTCCCAACTACTTAATAAATCATGTTGCATCAAAATGAATTTTTTAGGGTACCAGTGAGCTAGCCATGCAATACGAAACCATTAACAAGGGATCCCAGCTAAGGTCTTTTCAAGCAAAGTAATCTAAAAACACAAATGATATTGTGGTCTTGACCAAAACAGCCTCTTGTGTACCATTTCATCTATACAGAAGTGCATTTCTTTACACAGAAGGACATTAACATTGCAGAAATTATTACTAAGTTATAAGATGTCAGAAAAAAATAAAAGTGTTCAGGCGTCATTAGTTAAGTCCCATTATGCATGTGCCTGATAATGCAGTCTTTGATTATACAATCAGCCACTGAAGCACAAGACAAATATTTCTTTTCTATATTTTGTTTTCATGTTTAGTCCCAACAATGTAACTTGTACATAGGAGGAACAATTACAAGAAAACATTCTGTCTGGCCTCAATCTAGAGTATGATAAAGGCATGAATCTTTAGGGAATTTTACTGTTACCTTCTAAAGTACCTTCAGGAAGTATGTACAAATACAGTGTTTTATTGGTTTTAATGGGAAAAATCCAGAGGTAAAATGAATAGTTTTAATAACAGCAAACAATGGAAAAAACATTTCAATTCTCCATCCAAACATGTAGGGAAAACTAGAGTTTTCAAAGTAATTTAATTATATTCTTTTGAATAGTCAAACCCTCTGAGTCCAAATCCCACAATTTACAAGGGAGTTCCACCTCTAAGCCTCATTTTTGACAGAGTGAACTGAAATATGAGGAACAGTTATAATGAATAAAAATCCCAGATGGAAGTGGCTGAAATTATAAGATTCAAACAATATTGAGAGCCAGGCAAATTGCTGCCCTAAAATTTGCTTTTAATTAAATAATTTGATAAACTACAAGCAATAATGTCTATTTCAATTATTGTAGTCAATTTAATCCTGGAAAGAAGAAATGCTCTGAGAAATAATTCCACTAAGCCATTTGGTCATGCTTAAGAGCCCTGAAATAAAATTGTTTCATGATTACGTGTACACATAAGCACAGATTCACTACAAAATGGGGTCTTTCCAATTTGGTATTTGAGGTATTAGTGCTTTCACAAGTGCCAGGRGCACCCGGGACTGTATGAGCAGGAGCTCGGTCAGCCAGCAGAGGCACRAGGGATTGATTATCCATCCCCTTGTACCCAACTCTCGTTAGAGAGACACTAGATCCTGTGTTCAGTTCTGAGCMTCYCAGTTCAGGAAAGCCATTGTGGGGCTCRCCATGAACTGGGGTGAGTTCAGTGTGGGGCCACTGCAACGGCCGGGGCTGGAGCAGTTGTCCAGAGGAGAGAGGCTGAGGGATGGAGTTGTCTCAGCCTGGGGCAGCTGCCCTGAGATTCTGTCATTTTGTGATACTTTGTGAATTTTGCAGGACTTTGAGCTGCTGCTGAAGGCTGTTTAAGAAATATGTGGTGTAATTGTTATTACTCTTACTACCTATAAGAGTAAACTGTCCATTATTTTGGCAAAAAGTAAGAATAATAAAAAATATTGAGCTAAAAGTATATGTAAGTACAGATGTTCTGTCTAATGAAAAGTCCAATGATAATTTCTGATTTTTATGGAAAACAGATCTTACCAGTGGAATGAATTCTCCTGCATTTCCAGGAAATAGCTGTAATTACGACAGGCCTTGAGAAGGAATGGGGAAAGGTTGATTTACTGTGTGGCTTTTCCCAAAATCACTTCACTAATACATTGCTGTTGGAGTGAGATATGGAAGAAAACAATATAATAAATAGACATATATTAAATCACAGTAATTTTAGGACAGAGAGTTGTGTGCCTCTGAGCTACTTGCTCTGACTTTTTTTCAGAAAGTATCTGAATTCAGCCTGATTTGACAAATAGAGTCCAGGCCCTTGGAGACTATTTCATTTACTATGCATAGCATATTGACTTGTTAATAGGGCTGTACTGGTAATGCAAATATTCAACACCACAGAATAAAGCTGTCTGTATTTTAGCATATGGATAAATTATGAAATTCTTAGAACAAATACAATGTGTTCCCATCATTTGATTTGTTGTAGCTGGAAGACAAAATATTTGAGACAGCTAAATAAATAAATAGAGCTGGACCATACAAACCCATAGTATGCTAGAAACCCACATAATTTCACCAAGTTAGCAAATTAAAAGACATATTTTTGACACAGGGACTGTCTAGCCTGATTTCTCAAGGTACACCTACAATTATGCCTGTGTTGACTTTAAACTGGAGAACATGGTACACATGGCAATGTAGCTGCAGTTTCCTTAAATTATTTATTTGGACCTGGGAGTCTATGCTCCTCTCCAGATCAAACCCTTTTTTTTCAGTGTTCCTTCAAGAAGAATTAAGTTATGGCCATCTAAAGTTACTGTACTTCTGAATGAAAGCATCTACACAGAGATTTAATGCTCTCTGACTAATGCACTCTAAATTCATTGTATTTGTTCATTTATCTTCACTTTCCTGAGAGTGCTGCTCTGTAGACAAGCACTTAGTTAGCTGGAGCAAGCAACCTCTGCTTCATGCTTACTGCACTCATCACCTGGCTTTATACTAAGCAGCTGACTTAAGACTTACTCAGCTAGAAACTATTTTTACTTCTCTTAGGTACAGAACTTGTGTCTTAATACATCTCTTCTTTTTGCACTTTCTGTTTTGGAGTGTGGAAATTCTTCGTTGCAGAACTTTATTGGAGAAAAATAAAATCACATCCTCCTTCATTAAGTTTTCAATTTAATGTAAATAAAATCTACTATGATGACTGAAATTTCGAAAATCCTCTCATACATYTGTTATGCTTCTTGTTTTTAATTTTATGTGAAATAGATAGCAATATTAAGTTTGGAATATATTATTAAATTACCTTAAAATTTTCCATTATAAGCTCCTATTTTAGAGTATTTATAAATTTATCACACTCCARTCACTGAGGATGAGATTTCCCATGCTCATCTTTTTGCCTCAGGCTGAATTTTCATTCAAAGACATGTAAAATGCTTCAGCAATTTCCAAAATCTAGGTTAGTGAAAATTAGGTTGGGTTGTTATATTTTTTTCCTATGCTAATAACAGTTCATTCTGAGCTTATGGCTTTTTGGTATTTGCAAGGAAGTCCAAGAAAAATTCTTTTAATTTGTGGAAAAATTTTAGCTTCAACAATTGTCATAAACCTAGGGGKTTTTTTTAAGTCTTGTTATTATTTTTCCTTCTGGATCACACCATCATCCTAGTAACAAAAGTAAAAAAAGAAAAGAGGTGATCTTTTAATTGCAAAGTCATAAAGCTAATAAAATGGTTGAATTCAAGTTGAATGAACAGTTTGAGTTTCAGCATTTTTCAGCCGAAGACTGTGTGAGTAAGCAGCCTTAAAAACATTTTTATATGCTATCTTTTTTTTTCTTTTTTTAATATGGAGAAGAAGATCTGATCAATTCTAATTTATTTCACAGAAACATGGCAGTATGGCCAGCCTGGCTTATTCTAAAACCTAATGATTGCACCTAGCATTGTGGGCTTGAAAAAGGTCACKTATTAAGCCCTTTACAAAGAAAAAGATATCCAAGTGACAAAATCTGGAAAAAATCTGTAGACAGTGGTGTATTTTCTATGACAGAGCTTTTAGGACTACATATGAAGCTGAACATGAAAACATTTCAGAGGAGAGTTAATATGCTAAGAAATATCAGATTTAAATTTGCCAGATCAAAAGCTTCAGTGAATTTTGTTGGTCTCGTGATTGAAGAGTCAAAAATGGCCAGTGATCACAGCCCTGAAACATGAACACTTTAATTTTTGGCAGCACCAGCCCTTCCCAAATAAGGAAAGCCATAGCTCTAACAGTGTCCATAAGAGGTAATGATAAATATTACAATCTGAGATTAGCAACCTCTGAGGCTATGGGGATATCAACACACAGGATAAGGCTCTCGAACGAACCAGAGATCACCTTCAGCCTATAAYTGGGAAGAGAAAAATAGCTTATGCTTATGCCAGCCTGGTCTCTGCTTATCCACATTCCAGGCTCCCTGCCCAGATACATCAAGTTACTTTTATTTCTCAAGAAGGGGYCAGCTGATCCCTTCTTCAAGTCTTTAGCAGTAGTTCACACAAATATTAACATTTTCTTGCATTTTAGCCTTTTGTATCATTTTGAGGATGTGAAACAAAYCAGATTTTTCTGTCCACTTTCAGGTCTGCTGACATTCAATTCAGTTAGCATTGTTCAAGGCTCATTTTGTGGGTTTGTTGTGKGGGGAGGGTTTTTTGTTTGTTTTCTTTTYGTTTGGTTTGGTTTGGTTTTTTTTGGTTGKGTTCTTSTTGATTTTTTTCCCAAATCATAAAATAAGGAAATGTTATGGAAAAACTCAAAAAAAATTTTAAAAACTCATGATAGTCTCTCTTACACAAGTAAGATGTCCTGTGGATAAAAACAAGCTTTCTGATTACCAGTCTGTTCTGCATAGTTCAGCTGTATTTTTTGRCATAGACATTACAAGAGCTTTTGTCTGAATGTGCAGAAGCTCATGTTTCACTCATACTGACCATCACAGAGCTGTTGTTTGCAAAACTGTGCTGTTGGCCCAGTCAAAACTGACAAAAGCRTTTTGCACAGAGCCAGCATCTGCTAATACAAATGTAAGATGTAAAAGCATGCTACAATTTCTGCAAAAAATACTCAGTCTGGAGAATGGTTTTTCCTTGGTATGCTCCTAGGTGTCCGAAAGCATTTGAATGAGTTGCAGTCTGCAATTCATTTAATAATACATTAATGTTGCTGCTTCATTCTTCACAGTCTGGGTTTTTTAGTGTAAATTTGCTGTCCATATTCCTCAAAGCCTTTGAAAAATCTCCCTTCAACCTTTTTCCACTCTACTGCTGTTTGTTATCAACAGTAATTTACTTGTTATGACTGAAAATTTGGATAATGTAAACACATATAAGACATAATGAATTTACTGAATGTTCCAAATCATTTTTCTTAATGGCTAGGACCTGCTTTTTAATGTGGAAATACTCAGCCAACAAAAAAAATGCTTGCACTTTTGTGAAATGGCATTCTCTGCAAAGCTGGTGAAATGAACAAATACAAAAGCATTACTGTGCTTGTGTATAAAGCTCACTGTCTTCTAATCAGAGTTTTGGTTTCTGGGGTTTACTTGTTCACAGAAACTTGACTACTGAAAAGAAAATAATTTTTCCCTGAAATTTCAAAACGCTAGTTTTTTGGTAGTACAGGCTGACAAGGATGAAATCATTAGTACGAGGGATTGAAGCACATCATAACATGGTTTGAGAGCTGGGTGGGCAATAGAGTCCATAAGGACTCACGTTTGCCTGCTTCTTGCAGGACATGAAGTCGGTTGTGTTTTGAACAGCTGCTCTTGCTGAGGTTACACTCTGATTAAAAGAGATGTTTTCTTGTTAATCCATCCTGTGACGGAAGTTACAGCTAAAAATAAAGAAAAAATAGCACAGAAAGCAATATGCTGGCCGTTTTTTTGTTAAGAATAGAAAGCAATGCTGTCAAGGGCTGAAAATAATTTCCTCTGTCAGAAATCTTAGAGTCAGGATGCTTGTGTAATGGGACCAAAAGAGATCAGGCAGATTAGATTAAGGCTGCTGAATAATCACTTCTTTCAGAAAAATATAGCCTAATATCTGAAGGCTTATTCGAGAAAAATATTTCTCTTGTATCTGGAATTAAATATTGACATTAGGAAGGTATATACATCATCAAGTGTCTGTGACTCAAAATTAAAATCCATTATTTGGGTTAACAAATGCTTTTCCTTGATCACTTTGGTGAGATAATAATTGCACACAATACCTCTAGTTTACAGATTTATTGTAAATTGAGTTTTATTTATTTATTTATTTATTTATTTATTATTTGTAGCAACTCACCGAGACAAACCTGAAAAAGAAAAAATTGAAAGGAAGGAACCTCTAAAACGTACGTATTCAGCATTTTGTGTTCTTTGTCTTTATTCTTTGTCAAAATCATCTAATCTATTGACTCTTAGACTGTTATTGTAGATCCCAATTTTGTTTAATGATGGAGGAGGTATTGTGAAAGCCAGCTGCAAGGAGAATGAGGATTTTAAAAACAATTTGATTTCGCCATTGTACAGAAAGGCTGAACTTACATTTAGAGATTAATTAATAAGTCTTTACTGTACTATGAACTTGTGTAAAAGCTGCCCAGAGCACAAATATGTGCCTTTTTTATTCTTCTTGAATAAATCTAAGCGTATTATTTGTCCTTGAGAATACTTCTGACCAAAATATAATGAGTAAATTATAACATACTGGAAATGGTCCCTGTAGACATTCTGCTTAAGAAACCTGCTTTAAAAAAAAAAAAAAAAGAAATTCCTCCACATTAATTTCAGAGACATTAGGGAGAGGTTTAACAGARAATTTAATAATTTCCCGGTGGTGTGTGCCAACAACAAATTACAGATCTGCCTGTTGTAGGAGTCAGAATCAGGATACTGCTTACTCTCCACCCACGGCTCATGAGTTAGCTCTGGGTTACAAGAGCCACCACCTAGTTTTCCTTTTGTGAGGGATATTTTAGCAGAATGGAATTTTGGTGGAGTGTACCTACTTGTCAAAACAGTTTAATTCTTCCGAGAACATGTCCTTTGCACTAAATTATGGTTAATGAAGTCTTGGGCTGGAGAAAGAAACACATTCCGCAAGAGCAAGTAAGCCAACGATCATAATAAATCACCCAAAACCAAAGGGAAGACCGAATATCCAGCCACAGCAGACTTATTCAGGGCAAGAACACAAGTGAACATACACCTCCTGAAATCTTTGCTTGACTAGACCTTTCTAATGGTCTCTGATTGGAGCTTTTCCATTTTACGTAAGTAATTCAAAATGCATTGAGTTMGCAAGACTGATTTTAGAGGTTAATGGCAGGCATATAAATTGAGGTATCTGTTAGAATGGATATTTATTATTAGAAAATGGAATGGTGATAACATATTTTTTTCTGAGATTTGGAAAAATGACAAAGAAAAGACAATAATATCCCATATTAAAACATGAATTTGTCTTTAAGACTTCTGTTATTATGTGGAAAACTCATTATTATGTGGAAAACTCATTATTATGTGGAAAAATCTTCCACTGGATTTCACAGGAGAACAATATTTTGTGGGTTTTTTACATTTCTTAGAACAGGAGAAATATTATCCCAGCCAATCTCAGATAGCCAGTGAAAAAAATAATGACTATTATACTGCCTTAACTTGCCTTAAATCCTATTAATAGTCTGTCTACCTGCATTTGGTCTACCTGTATTTTTCTATGATTTGGGTTTTTTTAGGTGAACCATTAGCTTTGTTTAGTGAACTATTGCCACAATTGTTACAGAAACTCTACTGTATATACAGATTCTCTGTATTCACAGTACTAAAAAACACTGGTTTCAGACTGTACATTAAATTTCAGAACTATGATGTGTGTCTTTCTAAGATCCATTTCATTGTAGTGTGACTGGGAGACTCCAGAGACTACATGCSTGTATTTTAAGTGCTTATTTTCTACGTTAGATACATTCCCTTTTCAAGATCCARATAATGGAGATTATAAATAGCAACCCATTCTAATTTATAATCAACTTCTATGATGAAGTTTAGGAAAGTTATTTAATGACACAGAGAATAATTAGAAGTGTCTCAGTCACTTAGCAGTGACTCGGTCAGGTATGTCAGCCATATTATCATGTATTTCACCATTATATTGCTTATAAAATGTGAGAGCCTGAATATTCCCTACTACTCTTCTTTTGCATCCGGTTAGATATGGAATTTGTGGTACSGTAAAAGAAGTTCCTTATATCCCCATGTTAGACAAAAGGAGTTTTACTAAACTTGGATGAAATCTCTGCAGRAGTCAGAGTTAAAGCTAAGCTTGCRTTTTCATGGCTGATTTTTCTGAAGTGCTCTAAAACCCACGTGTTTATTTTCCACAGGAAAATTATAGTGTAAAATCTTGAGAAAAGTGAGCGGAAAATGTTCTGTGAATGGGTGGATAGCATAACGAAGTTTCTACTGTCATAATGTTAGTTTTAYTTTGCTCATACTGGGCATCTAATTATGGTTCTGAGATCGTCGTTGCCAGGGACTGATCTCAGCTAGTGTCCATTACTAGCTATCTGTATCCATTACTAGCTATCCGTATCCATTACTGGTTATCCATTTCAAGCCAGCTGGCAAGTGACAGATGTATCATTTGCGCATGAGATTCTCTTAYACTCCAAGATTCATTCCAGGGTTTTTACAACCTGTGTCTGACAGAGTATGGAGTGGCCCAGGTGAAGTCCCCTTTCCATTGCAGGCAGCAGCATTTACTGTGAGCTGTGCCTTGGTACTTGACAGTTTTCTGAAAATCTCTCTTCTGGAATTGACAGGCAAGTGCAAGAGATGATGTTGTGTGGCAAGCAGCTGAGGCATGTTACCATGGCAGTAACTTGTTAGCCAGAGTTGGCTGCTCACAGCCATGTAGTATGATGTACGCTGTGCAAGTATGCACGGGGCAGCTCAGGAGTAACACACTGTGCCACTTAGTATCCCAAGGCTTATTGTGGTGGAATTCTTTTTGATTCTTAATATTTTACACTTTTTTTAAAAAAAAAAATATATATATAACTCTTTCTTTCTTTCCTAGTAACACATAAAGACAAACTGGAAAGACAAGAAAAACCTGAAAAAAAGGAAAGACATGCAGGTAATAATTTAATGTCAGAATTTATTTTACATTTGGAGGTAAGCAAGAACTAATTCTCTACTCAGTTTCCGTTTATGTATCCCCTTGAATGGAAAAAAAAAATATAGAATATTATGAATAAAAATAATGAGATCATATGAATGTTTGCAGACTTACAGACTGAGTAGCGKTTTTTATTCCATCTGTATGTTTTTGTTTTGTTTTTTTCTGAAGAAGGAAGGTAATATATTTTGTACTCTGGATTAGTATAATCTCATGGTAATCACTGAGTATTTCCAACACATGCAAGAAGTATGGTTGCTAAGAGACTATGGTCATCTAAGAAAAAAGCACCTGACAGCCTGTAAACACAGGTAATGAGGCAGGCCATGAGAAAGAAAAGCTTCTTAAATACAATACTGCATAGGGCCATTGTGTAGGCACTGAATAGGGCAGGACTAACTCTTTCAGTAGTTACTTGCAATACATCAGTATCTAGCACTGCTTTATCTTCCCAAATTCTTGCTTCCTTTTTAAACACCAACACAATGCTCATGCATAYGTATTTGTGTTCTTAGCATAATCTCATATGCTGGAGTCAAGTAGGGAACTGCATTTTCACACACTTGGTCCCTGTAGGGCACCTCAGGGCAWATGAGCATATGCAAATATCAGTTCTGCACACCCATGGACAAGTTGCTGTGTAAACACTGATCGCAAAAAATCAGAGCCCACGCAGGAGAATATTCCAGACTACCCACCACTCAGTGACTAGTGCACAACTTGGGTGTATTCTGAAACCTGAGCCAGAAGTCTAGTAACTACATTGTAGTTAATTTCAATTTGTGAAGTGGAAATTAAAAGCAAACAAAAGGCCCCAAAGAGCATTAGTTATAATGTCATTGCAATTAGATTTGTAATTAATTATAGTGTTTAATCATTCATAGCTGGAAAAACTGTTAGTTGTTTTGTGGAGTTCAGAAAATCTTTCAGAAATTAACCAAAGGAATAAACAAGGAAGCTAAAAAATAACAATAAACCAAAATAAACCAATAAATTACAGTATATAAATACATTTTTTCAAAATAGCCAGTAAACAACATAAATAGGTGTGACTCTTCTTGACTACCTTCTTTCAYGGGGTTACAGCTGAGCTAGAAAGGTCACTGCTCCTCCAGGCAATGGCAAAGATCTCAGGGATGGCAGATGAGTTTTTGAAAGTTCCAATCCCATGTTTTGGCATCAACAACAAACAGCAGCAGCTGAATCAATCTTTCTCATTCTTTGCATGAATAACTATGGTGCCAAGTTGTGCTTCTTGATCCATTTTCTCCTTTTTCTCCCCTAAAATGCAACATTTCTTTTTTTTCAATGACCATTAAGAATGCTGATTTTCATTTCTAGCTATTCACAAAGAGAAACCTGAAAAGGCAGAAAAACATGAAAAGAAAGCACCTTCTAAAGGTAATGTGGATCATCATTAAATGTTGTACAATTTCAGTGCTTGTATAGTTTGGGAAAGTGTGGAGATGAGTATTTAAAGTACAAAGCTCTTCTAGTTCATGTTGTCATTTTCTGGGTGTTCTCGCTTTTGCTTGAGCAGGTCTTAATGAGCCCCCGAGTGAAGTCTTGCTCAGCATATTTTTTTTTGCTTTGCTCTCTTGTTTTGATGCACAGAGTTAATTATAAATCATTCTTATACGGCTAAAGAACTAAGCCTATGACTATTTTATTTGCATTTCTTGATGCCTTTTCCTCCACAATGGGATTCAGTAACTTGCCTGCAAAGAATGTTTTCTCTGGTATATTAGTTTTCAACCTGATGCAAGCCTAATGCTAGAGTGTTTACTGCCTCTCAGTTTGGGTCTTCCATCATACCCAAAAATAGATTTTAATTTTCTCACCTTTATTTTCTTCAATAACATTTTAATATTAGTATGTGATTTTCACTGTCCTCCTTGGCAGAAGTGACTTTGGTTAAGATTTACATATCCGCTAATTATCATACATATTCTGAAGCAATATCATGGGTGTGTGAGAGGTGATTTTCAGTATGCTTTTGACTGATAATTCCATCTTTGGCTATGATTTGGACAGGGGGATTCAAAAATCTAATCACCTTGCCCCATTATGTCATTTTTTAAAGACTAACATTTATTATTGCTTGGCATTTGAATGTTTTTCTCTGAGTTTAGATATTTCTCTGAGATAGCTATTYCTATAATGAAGTTCAGTTTCAGTCTTTGTCTCTTTTCACTTTACTCAGTTAACTCTCGAAAAAATACTATGCAATGTATTTTAGTCTGTTAGATTAATCTCATGATGATGAGATGCATGAATTAATCAGGTTTAATTTGAATCTGTTCAAACAATATAGATACAAATGTACAAATCACTCTTTTCTGGACTCAGCTGTACTCTAAGGAGAAATGTAGAACAGAAAGTAGAAGTGAAGAAAGAGAGAAAGCAGAATGAAGACTTAAAGCCTTAGAAAACTTTGAAAGGTAGCCATTGTCCAGTTTCTCTTTTAAAGTGACAATTTTTCCTTTTTTCTACTTTCAGCGTATAGCTTGAAAGTGTGGGATTTTATTGCGTAAAATGAAATCACGCTGAAGTAATCCAGAGAAAATAAATGCCCACATTGTCTGTGTTGATTTGAAAAACAAATAACTTCCAAGAATCACTGAGATAGTCCTAATGAGCAGCCAGCCTGTTTACCCATTTATCTTCTGCTAGCTAACCAAATAATCACTTAGAGCCTTAATGTGTTTAATAGCAGCCATGACTCCAGTCACTGGCTGGAAAATTTTATGAGGAATTTGGACACTTTGTAGCTGCAGAGACATGCGGCTGCAGAGTGACATAGTCATGCTGCCCTCTCTTGGGTGGTTTCCCTGCCCTGAGTCCCTATGGGTGGACTCAGGGCATCAGGACACTTGTCCTCAGCGTGTCCAAAGACGCATTTCTGCTGGCAATGTGCTACTGAGCTTTCCATTGCCAGGCTCACCTCCCTTTTCTCAGGGGTCTGCTCTAAACTGGATTAGCTGCCAGCAGTGCTGAGGGGCTATTTCAGCCACTTGCAGTCGTTAGGAAATGAGAATGTTCAGGTCCAGGCCAACTTCAGAGAATGAGCATTCTGAAAAATTGTGTGGCTACTTCCCACACAGTCAGCGAGTTTTCTCTATGCTCATTGCAAAGACTCGAGGTAATTCTTCAGCCTCTGTAAAAGGCTCGAGAAAGCTTCAGTAATATGAGTGGGTTTTAAACACATCATCTAAGAAACAGCTATCTTAAAAAAAATAAAACCAAGTCTAAACATCAGTCATGGCTCATACGGACAGCAATTCCAGGATGGAATTCAGCTAGAAAGGATGTYGCTATTATATAGTTATCAGTTGAAAGAAGTGTAATTAACTCCCAAGGCTGGTTTGTTCTGGCAATCTGTCTGGATGGTGACCAAGAGGGGAAAGACAGAAGTCTGTGTAAAATTTTAACAGCCTTTCTGGAACCTAGTCATGTGTGTGTTTACACAGTGTATCTTGTACAGACATGAACTCACTCGAGCTGGGCTCCGAAGTGAGCACCAGAGTTGTGGCTGTGTTTGTAAACAATGAGCCCAAGCTAAGGAAACCACCTTTCTGTAAGACAAATGCAGCCACATGTCTTCCTGTTGGCTGGATCAAGTCCATGTCTGCTCAGAACTTGACATGAGCAAGTTTGTGTCATCTGGAATATGGAGTATAAACATTCCCTAAAAAGTTTCAGATCTGTGTGACTCACTTGTCTTCTGATTAGGGAGTCTCAACAGATATTTTGAAGCTTTTTACCCCACTATGTGAACCTGAGAACAAGAAACAAGAATTTTGAAAACTGAAAAAGAAGAATTGTAAGGAAATGTGAAACTGCCAGTGATGAAATTGTGTTTTGGCAATATTTTCTCATTCTTTGTGAGTTTTTTTTCCCTAATATACTATTTTTCTCATTTCTAGTAACTCAAAAAGACATACCTGAAAGACATGAAAAAGCTGAAAAGAAACCTCCTCCCAAAGGTATTTATTTATCTATACTACATTTTTTAAACTGAATTTGCTTTAAAATGCATAAACTTTATTTTATTCAAAAAGAGATTATAAGTGTGCATGAAAAATCAGCTACATGACACTAAAATGAAATTAATATATAATTAGAATTAAAATGTGTCTCGAACATCCAGGGATTATTTCTATGTTTGATCCCTTTTAAAATCTGTTGAAATTTCAAAGATTAGAATAAAAGCATGAACCACCATTTCACTGAAGACCAGGCAGGCCTGTCTGTAAGTGATCTGACACTTTTCACTATAACTGACACACATTTTCACTATAACTAGTTAAGGAAATCAATTCTTCACTAGCTAGCAATACCTGGTCACACCATGGCTTGCTCTGGAATTAGTAATGCTCTTATATAAATATCTGAATTCTGGTTTAGAATAGTTAGATATTTCAGTTTACATATTGATAAAATCAGTTTAGTCAGCCCAGTGACTTAATAGAAATAGAAATCTAGAGCCCTACAGAAAACATAGATTTAGTAGCATACAAGTTTTTCCTCAAGTACGGAGACACTTGGAGCTACAAAGAAAACTGAAGTAAGAATACCACATTAAACACATTAGTTTAAAACATATTCAGTGGTAGTTTATACTCCTAGTTTGATTTTCCACTGGAGTGAACTAGAAACACACATACTGTGAGCATCCATGTCTTAGGTGAGAAAAAGTTGCTGGCACGTAAAGGAGAAAGAATACTCCAGGTCTCACAAAGCTCTGTGTAGCTTTAGCTACTGGTATTTACAATTTGTTAATTATTCTTGGAAGCCTCCTCACTCTGCTGAAGGGCACTTCATGAATTGGTCTCAGACGAGTCTTTCACGGCAGGCTGGTGTAGAGCCAGACTCAAGAACTCAAAACTTCTTGGACAGAAACCTAGAATCAGTGCATGAGAGCAACCCCTAAAAATAGCCACACAGTAACTATTTTTCCAGTTTACAACAGAGTTTAACTCTGATCTTTGAAGTCTAAACTTACTCAGATTTTACCTAGAAGTACCTTCTATATTTGTTCGCTTAATGACTGACATTTGTCTCCCTCTTTTGTACCTAAAAAACTATCATGTTGTCATCAGAAACACTTAATATTATTTGGCATAGTCTACTCTATTTACTATCAGTCAAGTATGTGGTACAGGACTGAGGATAAAACCTGTTCGGATCTCACATTGCTGTTTAGTTCTGTCTAGTTTGAGGGGATTACAGTTTTCATCAGATCTTACCGAGGCATTACTAATGAAGACATGCACATTAGTAATAGCAAAATATAAAGTAAATGGCACTGAATGTTATGTTGGGGGGGAAGAATGACACTGAAAACTTTTTCTTTATTACCTGCAGAGGAGAAGAAAGTAAAGAGCACTAAAGTGGAAGCAAAAGTTAAAAAGGAAGTGAAGGATGGAAAAGGAGAAGCAAAGACAGCAGAGAAGGTCAAGCAGGCAGAGATTAAAACAACAGAAACTGGGCTAATAAAGGCCAAAACGAAAGTTAAGGAGGAGAAAGCTCTTCAGACTGTAACTAAATCGGACAAGAAAGGTAAACAAAATGAAGAGGAAACAGATGAAGATCCTAAAAAGGTAGTAGGGAAGAAAGAGAGAGAATGGAGTTAAAGCTGTCAAGGACCAAACTCCACCCATGAAAAACAAAAGTGCAGTACAAATAAATTCCACACGAACCTCACATGCTAGGATGAGACCATAGAAAATAAAATAAGTTTAATGCATATAATCAGAAAGTTCTAGCAGTTTGTCATGGCTAAAGATTAATTTTAATTTAAATCCTTCTTTACCAAGGACCAATTTATTTTGAGATAGGTCTGAGACTTCATGGACTTGCTCACTAGTATCTTGTGTAGTAGATTGCTAGCAGAGTCATTTTGGAAAATACAGACTCTCCAATGACCTATTGTGAATTTTGGTTTGTTTCTACATCTGTATATGTTGTCTGTAACCATAAGGAAAGTAACAACAGAGAAAAGGTAATGTAGTAATTTATCTAACATCATATTGTATGAGGCACTGTCAGGTTGTCAGGTATTGCACAACATAGTGACAATATGCAAAATTACAACAATTGCCTGTTGTAATTTAATGTGAACAGCTTCCAAATTTCTCCTAAAAAATGAAGAAATATTATTACTCTAGTGAAAGGAAGAAATTAAGCGATAAAACAAAGAATCAACATGGATCAATGCTGTATAGTTAACAAGGTGTTAACCATCTKCTCCCCTTTGTCAGATTAAGCCTGGGTTCTTCTACTCCCAGGCTGCACTGACCGGTTCCCTGATTTCCCTGTGGCACTTCCATGGCACTAAGCACAATTTTGTACAAATGAAGGCAGCAGGATCTGGCTTTCTGTATGAACTGCCACACTACAGGCACAGGATTATTCCGACATTGATAGAGGCAGCTCAGCGTTGCATGGTGCACCTATCTGATCCTGWCAGCTGTTAACCACAGATAAATCGTTGTGCCTGAACATCAAAGAAGCCATCCCTGCCTGGATAGCTGAATCTGCCTGAGCAGATTCTCTCAGGCTTTTATAACCATCGCTCTGGACCCCTTAGGAGTTGCCTAAATTACACTCTTCTGGAAAACAGAGAGTTTGAGACATAGCCCACTTTCTGACATACATAGTGTGCTGAACTAGTATTTTTTAACATTTATTTGTATTCTAGTTAATTTTGTCTTTTACTTAAAATATTGGGACCTTTGAGGCATGAAATCAAAGCAGCATCTATCACACTGATTGCTGTGACCAAGGAGAAAGTTCAGCAAATTGTTCTGTTCCCTTGGGAGGTGAAAATATCTTTCAATTTTTTGTTTGCTCTGGCAGTTTCAGTGCACAGTGGGGTCCATTCCATACTGTTCAGGATAAAGCTCTCAAAAAGAAATGGTGTGTAGATGAGGCACTTTACTCCCCGACAGCAAAATATTTTAAGTAGGGATCAAAGATTAGAGAGACCAATAGAAAGTAGTGGTGGTTTTCTGTTTGTTGATTTGGTTTTYGTGGGATTCCTACCACCACCTTTAGCTGATAAATATTACCAAAATGATCCATCTTGACATCAAACATTAACAGATCAATTTGTAAGTCTGTTTTAGAGTGTGACCCCAGTGACTGTGCATGGAATCCCAGCAGGTGAAAGTGAGAATGAGCAGCTGGAGTGGTGGAAGGAAGGAGCCTCTTCAACTGCCCTTATCGCTGGAGATAGGGCTACACACATCCAATGAAAGCTGCATTTCCTACTGTTGTGCTTCCTTTTTCCACCATAAACCACTGCTGTCCAGCTGGATACTCTCAGAAATTTCATTTCTGTATTTCAGTCCCACGGTGACYCAAGGTGAACGTAATTTTAAAGTCAATGCAGTTTCGCTGAGATTTCCTGATCCTGCAATCTTTACTTTCGCTTGCTCAAGGGAGTAGTTCTGCCAGCTTATCTGAAACAATGTAAAAAATATAGCAGTGATCACAGAAGAGGTGTTGTGATTTCCCTGCTATTGCATCATTTAGTACTCAAAATTAAAAAAGATAGGTCATCTCGCCGGGTAAATCATATGAAGTCCAACGACAGTAATATCTATGAGTATTTTTATCATTAAAAATATAGTCCCAAACTTTGACATGATTTATTAGTACTTAGGTGAATATTTGTGCCACCATTACAGAGTTTTAAGGTGAAAGCCATAGTGTGAAATTCCCCTTTTAATGAGGGAGTTTAAATTAAAATGGATTTTTAGCCATGAAGAGACACTTGAAAAATCATATTCATTTAAAATTCCTTAGATTTCAACCTTTGCTGATTGGTAGCATTCCTATGAACTTAAATGGGATGGTATAATGCACCTTGCTGTTTCATATAGAAATGATATTTTTGTTATTCAGTGCTATACATTCTGCCTTCAATTTGTTTTATAAATCCCAGTTTTTTGTGTTGAGTTGCTAAAGAAATACTATAAGGAGAAAATGAATACAAAATCTTTTTTCTCAGGTACAATCAAGGGTAATACAAAATAAGTCAAGGTAATACAAAAATTAAGGGGTTTTTTTAAAGTTTATTCAAATTACATTTCCACAAAACAAAACAAACCCACAAAAACACCCAACAACAACAAAAAAGAAAAACGTAATCAACAACACGGTCTGTTTTATTCCTGGTCTATACTACTATGTTTAAAGAATGCATTATTTTAATATCAATGAAAYGGTGTGATTCTAGGGCCTCAGGCTATGTCTATATAATAGCTCAAATACAACCAGCACAAGCTTGTGCTCTGTCCTGTGATTGTCCATATAGTGTATTGTTCCCTGCCATACTTTTGCCTCATGTCATCTACCAGTCTTTTGTACAATGCCCCCAAATGGTCCAGGGGATCTTCCCAGCAGGCAGCATGGATAAAGGCAGCTTGTTTTAGCAAAAGAGAGGTAAGGAAAACAGCTTTTGCTGCAAGAACTTCAGCCTGTCATTTGCTTTCTGGGCTAAAGAATTGGCATTGCTCCATTTTATTTATTAATCCTCACTGAGGCCCTATTTGCAACTGTGTTCAGGTGGGTTTAAGAACACAGATCTATACATACTTGTTTTCTCACACATATGCTGTTACTTATTTTTTTTAAATTATCGTATAGACTTAGGGCAGATATTGCAGCCTGAAGGATAGAATGCAAAGTTGGAAGTCAACCAGAATGTTAAATTTGAATTCCTAAATATGAAAGTAAAAATTATTATGAATATTCATTAGAGGTTTTAAAGGYAGCGTTTACAGCCACAGCCCTGTGTACATTCTGAAAGTTTTGCCCCAGGCTCTACAACACTGACTAGTATTACCCATGCCATCTCAGTAACACAAAATAGCTGCATAGGCTTCTATCAACTAGAAAAAGTGTTTGGATATTTGTTGAGCTGGTAAACCTTTTCCTAATTTCTACATCTGCATAGGAAATAATGACTTGAAAGATGCAGTTCTCCATCCAAGGACTGCTAATAGCAGCAATCACATAAATGCCTCAGCATCAACTGATTTTGATGTATCAGTGAACTATGTGTGAAAGGAAATCATATAATGAGTGTCACACACTTGGGAATGGCATTTTGCATTTCAATATATCAGCAATGCCATTTTAAAAACTTTAAATATTCCAAAGTCGGCATAATTTTACTTTGAAGTTGGCAAAGAGAAAGCAAGTGGCTTTGCAAGTGAGTAGGACAGAGAGGCAACAGGAAGTGGAGAGAGGAAGAGATGTAACTTCTATAGGATGGGAACTGTGCTRGAAGAGTCTTGGACTGATGGATGAATATGCTTCACTCAAGGACAGTTGGGAACTAACTTAGCTAACCAGATTTGGCATTTAGATATCAACATTAGCTTTCAAAGCTAATGCCCCTTAGAGTCCACTGCTGCAAGATGCTGTTTTTTCTGACCTACTGAAGAATCCAGCAATACTGAAATTCTTTTGTACTCAGTTACAACTGCTAACTTTTCCTCACCATTCTTAATGTTAGAAATTTTTATTAAGATCTCCTGCTCTGGTTATGTGTAGGAGAAATCAATAGACAATCAACACCTTTGGAATCGGTTTCATTTAGATTCAGAGACCTTAATTTCTGAATAGTGTAGTTTTAATATATATATATATGTTCACAGATTTAATATATACATATGTATTTGTAAAGATTAGTGTTTGGAGAATAATTCTATAGTGAAACAGTAAAATTCTGTGGAAAATCTCGTTCCTATAGGAGTGTAAGTACATGGAGTTCTCTTTATATTCCCATTCACTAAATGTACATATTTATTATACTGTTAAAACAATATTAACAAAATACAGTGATACAAAACTTTTTTTTTTTATTTTTTTATCATTTGTCTGTGAAATTGATCTTCAAGGATAAGGAAAATTCTTTGAGACTTTGAGACAGGCAGCAGTTTGCACAGTACTTGTGCACGGGGTTAGGATATATGTCAAGCAAAGCTGAAGAGTGCTGGCCCAGAAGAAGAGTTGGTAGCTCTGGGACACTGGAAGCTCTGAAGTTCTTGGCTAGAGGTTTTGAATTAGATCTGGGCAACAAATTGCTGCTTTCTGAACATGTGAATCACTTGAAGGTCAAGAAAAAACACAAATACATAAATAAGATTACTCATGAAAAGACTACTGAGATGTCTTTGGGCTGCCAAACTTTATCTTCACTGTTAAATACAAATGACATTTTAATTTACTTTCTTCATTACTCTTCTTTTCCTTTTTGCTCTGTTAGATCAATACGCATTCTGTCGCTATGTGATTGACATGTTTGCGCAAGGGGATTTTTATCCAGGTACTTTCCTATATCATTGAACTCTGTTCTAATATTCTTCTGTTTCTCTGAGTTTTTGCTCCTTTATGTATTAAAAGTGTGGGTTTTATTATTGAAAGGTCTCACAAGAGCAACAARGAGTGTGCAAATAGTTTTAATAAAGCATAAGAGCTAATGGCTGTTTTATTAAAGCTTTTAATTTTCTGTCTACTATGCATGAACTAAAACCAAGGTTATGTTAAAAGTAGAATCAATGGAAGGCTGTAGAAGTTGCTCAAATTTTCCATGCTTCTTTTGGCTGAGATGCAAGAGGAAGGATCTTATTGTTAATAGCTTATCATTTGTTTTATTGGGGTTTTTTCGTCCACAAATAGCAAGGCTTAACCCCAAAGTGTTTCAAAAATAGAACTTCCATTGTTGTTCTTAGTATATAAAGTACCTTAGCTGATCCATCACATCTGTGCTTTGTCTCTTCCCACATCTCCATGCTAATCTGTTCTAACACAGACACTTAATTCCTCACCAAAAAAAGAAGATAGAGCTACTGATGATGACTTAGCATCATCTCATAATATTGAGTCAGTCTACCTTATTTAACAGACATTCTTCCTGCTGAAGTCTAGTGCAAGACAACATAATCTGAGGAATGAAAAGCAATGATATTCATGAAAAGAGTCAAGAAGAGAATATTTAAGGACACACTAAGCCTTACAAGCTTTGTTAGGTCACTTTTTGCTCAACAAACTCTCGCCTGGTACACTTCTGAACTGAATGTGTTTTCTTATCTCTGCCTTGTGGCTTATGTCCTCTCTTGACGTGCCCAGGTTCAGACAGAGCTGGGAAGTCCTAAGAATGTAGCTGAGAAACAGAGACTCTTAAAAAGGGGAGAGGGAGGACACAKATTTTTGTGGAGGAAAAATGAACAATCTTGAGATTTTGTAGGGACAGGGTTTGTGTGGCCTGTTCTCAAAGAGTGCCATGGAGAGGTGGGGGGTTCCATTAAAGGAGAACAAAATACTGCATCGCCTCTAGGACTTCTAAAGACAGCCAGTTATAAACAGAGGGACTGCTTTAGGCTTAGAGGGAGAGAATGATTAGCAAAACCTTTCAGAGACCTTCATGTGAATGACCTAGTTTCTGGCTTTACACAGCTGTGCCATCAACAAATCACATGAATTGCATGGAGATCTTCAAGATCTTTTTTTACAGTTCTCTTGACATTTACAAGCAGCAGTGACACTCTTCTTTTTTCCCAGAAGGCTCCCTGGCCTGTTTGACACTCTCCTGAGGCAGAGCAGACATGCTGTAGGAAGGGAGGGTTTGGGTTTTTTTCAGTTTYGACCTTTCCAGCTACAAGGAAACTGGGAAAACCATGCAGGRGAGCAGCGAGATAGAGAGGGAAGTCAGTAGGGACTTGAATTTCAGAAGATAAAAGACATGTCTCTTGCCTCCCAGTGTTTGTCCYGTGTCATACCAGCATGCCATGACAGACTTGTGGTAAGAAACCACAGGTTAAATAGCTGAAAGACGTTCGATGGCCATTGGGTGATCA
Organism: Amblyornis subalaris; assembly: GCA_018881555.1. Taxonomy (NCBI): domain Eukaryota; kingdom Metazoa; phylum Chordata; class Aves; order Passeriformes; family Ptilonorhynchidae; genus Amblyornis; species Amblyornis subalaris. Next base: position 24,511,109 of record JACAXG010000002.1, on the reverse strand, counting down.
GGTGGCCTTAAAGGTGAATGAAAATCTAGGATGACAGATTTAGGCTCCAAAAAGTGGTTATAAGTCATAAAGTGTCTTAAATAATCAAATTTGTTGGTGAAATGGAAAAGGACTGCCCCTTAACTTAACATCTCTGAAAGCCCACCTGTGTCTCCACCTGTAAAGCAACTGCTTTTTGACCTGTCAAGTCACTTGCTGACACCTGACATTAAACGCTGCAGATGGTTGTTGTGGTGAAGCCAGATACATTTTTGTGGGAGGTAAAAAGAAAACAATCATTGCCTTCAAAACAAGTTTTAGTCAACCCACTAGCTGAGAGAGGCAATGAAGCATCCAGACTGTGTTTCTGAGAAGCAAGGTAGAGGTCAGGTATGTTCAGCCTTGATTTATGGAAATCATTGAGAGAGTGCCAAACAGTGCTTAGTTAGTGTTTGTTACTGTCTTTCTCAGGCAAAGTACTCATTTCACACTGTCCTTTTGTGAACTGAAGTATTACTGTAATTCATTTTATAGAATAGATAAATGTGTGGAAAACACCCTTTAATMACCCTAGTATCCAATTAGCTTTAAAATCTGGCATATGTTACCCTTTTACCAGTCTATATATTTTATGGTAAAGAACTTGGTCCAAACAGAGTTCTGAGTGCAAATCAGCTGAGAATTTACTTACAGTCACCTYGACACTACAATACTTTAAAACGAGGAATAATTTCTACCAATCTCAGTGTTGCCATTTGTGAARGAGAAAAAACCCCATTTTTTTGTTATAGAAAATTCCTTCACATAAATACATTGGGATTTTCTAGAATTGTTTGCAACAAACATGAATTTCTGATTCCTTAGGCAAAATATATGGATTTATAATGTTAATAATAGTCAGATCATTCAGCATTTTTTCTTTGAAAGTACTTTTTGCAATATTTCTATTATAAAAAATTCATATACATTACTTCCAGGATTAGATTGTTTTAGTTTTATATAAATTTTAAGCAAAAATTTATAGTAAAGTAGCTCAMTTAATGTGGCATTTTTTAGCGCTTAAATAATTAATATTAAAAGTAAAACTCAGATTCTTAGGTTTCATTAATAAACACACTTTTCAAAATATATCAATTAATACATTTTGTCAGTTACATCAATCTATTGAAGGTCAGTTAATGCTCTTGTGTTGATTTTAAGAAATGAAGCTGAAATGTTCTTCACTTACTCGAAGTTTCATCATGACACTGCAGTCTTAGCTATAAAAAATGGATGAAATGTACACAGGGAATTCAAGGAAGCCATATAAGGAAGAATTCTTGCTAAGCTATTTCATGCAGCRTTAGGTGGTTTTCTTGTTTCTCTGGCTGGTATTTGTCCTTGATACTGACTAGTTTAATGTACATCCTTCTGTAAATCACAATAATTGTGTCAATATCAAATAAATTCTAAGACTTTTATTTTACTTTTTATAAAAGAGAAATATTTGAGGTCCTCAGCCCTTTACAATATATAACAGTGGAGTTTTAACCATAAACTAATTTTTTTCTAAACCAGAAATGCTTCTCATGAATATTATGACTGCAACAGTGACCCATTGACTTCTACTGAGACATTTATAGGTAGCCCACTTGAGGCCTACTGCATACAGTATAAAAAATTGCTTTCTGATTTTATATGTTGAGAAATGGAGCTTGAGAATATTTTTTACTTTCTGTCTAGCATGCCTGTGATAAGCAACAACTTCTCAGAGGGACTGCTGAACCACCTTTCCTCCAAAGCATAGATTTTCTGATCTTATTTGTCCCTGGACTACAGTTTCTCAACCAAGGCAGTATTGTCTCAGCATTAACAAATTGCTCTGTCTACATTGCTTTGTAGTCCTTTTGTCTGCCTGTAAAGGAAGAATTAATATGCATTTCTTCCAGGGTCAATTTTCCAAGTTTTACTTATAAAACATTAAAACCTAAGGTGGAAAGCTTGTTTATTCAGAACATTGGTTCTTACTGGCAYCTCTGTTCTTCTATTGGCATTTCTAAAGTCCAAGTTAGCATTTCTGACGCAGAAGGTCACTGACTTATATAGTTTCATGGATATAGTCTATTCCATGTATTTGATAATTTGTTTGATATTCCTGTATTTTGTCCTGAGTACTATTTGTAATGTTTTTATTCACAGTTTTATTTTTTATTTGTAGGAGAAAGGGCTCTATTTTAGTAGAAATTTTAAAATTTATTTTCATAACTATTATTTTGGTCTTAGGGAGTTTGAAATCTTCACCCATGTGCATTGGATTTCAGGGACACTAATTGATCACTCTTTTGGCATGGAGCACATGATTCTCTAAGTTAACTGGATCTACTCTATTTTATTCCCGCTGTGCCATACACCTGTTCTCCCACTCTTCCCCTGCTTTCCCTGCAATGTTTGCCAGCTTGCTTTACATTAGTGCATCCTGAACTACTCTGGCAGACCAAGGAGCTGTTCTGATGAAATGCCTTTTTTTTTTGCAACTACGTAAAGGGGATTCTTGCATGTCTGTCTTTTTGCATGCTACCTCAGCATGGGGTTGTGCATGCTGCTGAATTAAGAGTGATAAGCATCTCTTGGGTATTTGGTCATAGCATGCACCTCTTTTTCCTCAGAGGTATGTTGTCTACTCGTGATCTGATTTTGTTTTCATTTTAATCACTTAGATGTTTATTTTGCATGCATAATTTTACTTTGTTCTTAATTTGGTTAAACCACTTGCATTTCACAGTACACTGGCCTCACTACTGGATGATGTTTACAGTTGTCTAATTGGCAACAAAGGCAGTGGGAGCACAGATCTGATGTTATATTTTAAAAATCTTAGCACTGAGGTACATGATTACCCCGAGGAACTTATGCCACTACATAGCTGTTTCCAATAACAGCCAGACTGCAAAGGAATGTGGCCATACCATTTCCTTTCATCAATTTACCCTCATATGTTTATTGTGTATTTCCATGGCAGGGTCCCAAAGCCAATGTGATGCAGACCATTTTGCTAATCTTATACTGTTAAAAAATATTTGCCTTGGAGAAATTCACCAGGATTTCTGGTGTGTGTACATCGCAAGAGAGTATCATATAGGGTAAAAAACAGTCATCCCACCTTCTCATTAAAAAAATCATTGAAGCCTCATCTTTTCCATATATGCTCATGAAGGAAAAAAAAGAAAAAAGAAAAAAACCATAGCTACATGGAGAGTCAAGAAATTAAGGCAAATTTTGATGAGTGTCCATGGGGAATGTTAGACACTGCTTGGTCCTAGAAAGTGTAGACTGAATATCCTTCATGTCTACAATTTTCTTCCAAGGCTTACCTCTTCTCCATTGTCAAGAAGTATTCTGCCAAAGAGAAGGGATTATTGTTATTACACAATGTGGCAAGAGAATTTTAAGACAGTYGGTATAATACTTGCCATTTAATATAAAAAAATATGGAGATACTGGTATAAAAGTACATCAATATTGAAAGATCATGGACTATATTACTACCAAAAAATCCCCTAGAGGAATAAGAGCCTAATTTTGAAAGTAAAAATGCCTGTATTTGCTGTGGGTGGGCTGTAGCACTGGAACTAAATACTTGCCCTCTGCTGTTCAGATAGCAAAACGCTTTAGGCTCTTGAACTATTTTTAAGTGTCACTCCTACTTGATTAAAGACTAGGATGTGCTGTGGATATCTCAATGACAGGGTGTAACTTTTCAACTTGTTACATTACATTTACATGGAGACAACTTTGATACCAGTATAGTTTCTCTGGTGACATATTTGATGCAGTGCAATTAGAAAAAGAAAAAAAGTCAGTCATAATAAATAAGACAGTAGCATGTTATAGCTTCTTCTTTGGAGAAATTCAGCATGAAAAACTCTAGGCTGAGTTGTAGGCTTTCACATTTGACAGAAAACACTAAAGAATGATTTTTTTTTTCCTATGGAGAGATGCTTTCTGATGTTAACTACTCAACTGGCATCTCCTCTATGGCAGAAAACAAGCAAGACAGATTTTTTTTTTAGTGAAATACTTGAGAAAGGGTATGGGAACTGTGAAWTTTTTCCAGTTTTACTTTTTAAAATTTTAAATTTTTTACTGCTTGCTGAGGGCACTACTGTACACCAAAATTTGAAGAGTSTCATCTGGATTCACCTTAGGAGTTGACAGTTAATTTTCCATTAGTTTATTGAAAAAGCTGTTCATATGATGAAACACTTGCCAACACATTTGTTTCTGCTGATGACATAAATGGAGATGATTGAATGACAGAAGTCTTTATTCCTCTAGTAATATCTTGGGAGAGTTTTGAATACTTTTCAAACAGTCTGAAAGAAAAGAATTAATGAAGAGTAATTTTAAATATATGTATGAGAAACTGAAAATTAAGTTTTAATTATTGAAAAATTTCTAATTAATTTATAACTGTGCAATTCTTAAAATAACACTATCTGTCATTTGGAGTCTAAATATTGCTTCTTTAAATTTCTATTTGGCCATAAGAAACTATGAGAAGATATCCACTGATCTCATTTTAACAAGAGTCTTGCCTATGACCCCCCCTCTCACCCCAAAAACTGTGTCTATTTGGTCAAATTCTGAAACGACACTGATCTCTCAACAGGGATGTAACTAGCATACAATCCTGACACCATCCCACAGAGGCAAAACAACTATCCATTATTCCCTGTTTATATCATCCCACTGTGAATCAGAGCCAGATGCTGGCACACAGAGCTGCATCTGTCAGCACTCTTATGGCACTTTATTGTAACTTTGCCAAAAACATTTCAACTGACTCCCTCTGTCAGAAACAGCTACAAAGGGAATGTGTGGTATTCTGCTTCTGTAGAAAGGAATGGATCTCTTTCTTTGATAGTTCACTGCAAGGCACTCTTAGGGTCAAAATTATGTGATACAGGAGAAAGACAAAACCTTTGCTGGTGTAAATGAGTCTAAATATTTGATTTTAATGGAAATAAACTAATTTAAGATGTGAAGGAGAGAGATTAGAGTAACAAAATTATTCTCACATTTGCRTTATTACTACTGTTTAATATAATAACCATTTCACACAGTTCAGCAAAGAAGTTTCAAAATGAAGGGTTATTTCAATGGAGKATCATCAAAAGACTCAATTACTTTAGTTTTGAAAAGTAGCCTATTTAGAAAATAAAGGCAGACATTTGATGCCAAAAAAAATCCCTAAACAGCTAATAGTAAAAAAATTGAGTTTCCTATTTAAAAGGTAAAAATAAGTTTAAGAAATGACCTCATAAAATAGTTATTACATTTAATGACTCATTGTTATAATTGACTTCCAGTTAGAATGGTTATAGCAGATGCAGATGTATGTCAAGTAGGTTAAAAAATGGAAGCATTCTACAGGAAGTTTGAAGCAGCCTCAGAGTCACAGGCACAGGTTCTTGTGGGAGAATTCAGCTACCCTGATATCTGCTGGAGAAGTAACACAGTGAAGCACAAACAGTCCAGGAGGTTGCTGGAAGGCAATGATGACAAATTCCTGACACAGGTAGTGGAGGATCCCACAAGGAATGGTGTGCTGGTTGACCTCATAGTGACAAACAGGGCAGACCTAGTTAGAGATGTGAAGGTTGGAGTCCACCTTGGCTGCAGTGACCATGAGATTGTAGAGTTCAGCACTGGGCGAGGAAGAAGCAGGACAGCGAGTAAGATTATAACTGTGGAGTTCAGGAGAGCTAACTTTAGTGTCTTTAGGGAAGAATCCCGTGGGAACAGGTCCTGTGGGAAGAAGAGTCCAAGAGAGCTGGTTGATATTCAAGGATCACTTCCTCCAGGCTGAAGAATGATGCATCCCAATGAGCAAGAAATCAGAGAGGGCAAGATACTTGCATGGATGAACAAGGAACTCCTGTCATTTCTCAAGTATAAGCAGGAAATACACAGGAGTTGGAAGCAGGGTCAGGCCACTTGGAATGAATAGAGGTTGTCGGAGTAAGTCGAAACAAGCCAAGGCCAACCTGAAATTGAGTCTGGCCAAGGATGTAAAGGAAAAAAAGAAGAGCTTCTTTAACTACATCAATAACAAAAGGAAAGCTAAAAAAATGCAGGCCCATTTGGAGGGGGGACCCTCCTAACAGAGTACRCAGAGAAAGCAGAGTTACTGAATGCCTTCTTTGCTTCAGTCTTTGGTGATAAGACTAGGCCCCAGGAATCTCTGACCCAGGAGACCAGGGTAAGGGAATGTTGGAAGGGAGGTGATCCTGCCCCTCTGCTCAGCCCTGGTAAGGCCACATCTGGAGTGCTGTGTCCAGTTCTGGGCTCCTCAGTATGAAAGAGACATGGAGCTCCTAGAGCGGGTCCAGTGCAGGGCAACAAAGATGATTAAGGGACTGGAGCATCTCTCCTTTGAGGAAAGGCTGAGGGAGCTGGGCCTGTTCAGCTCCAAGAAGAGATGACTGAGAGGAGACCTCATTGATGTATGTAAGTATCTGAAGAGAGGATGCCAAGAGGATGCAGCCAGGCTCTTCTTGATGATGTCAAACAATAGGACAAGGAGCAATGGGCAGGAAGTTCCACCAGAATATGAGGAAGAACTTTACTGTGCAGTGACTGTGCACTGGAACATATTGCCCAGAGAGTCTGGGGAGTCTCCCTCACTGGAGATATTCAAGAACTGGACACAATCCTGTGCCATGTGCTCTAGGATGACTCTGCTTGAGCAGGGAGGTTGGACAAGATGGCCCAATGCGGTCCCTTCCAACCTCACCTGTTCGGTGATTTTACTATTGGAGAGCTACACAACCTTTCTTCTGTACTCAATTTCATTGTTAGAAGTGAATTTAATATGAAGAATATTTGTAGAAGATTTTTTAAGCAAAAAGTAGTTTTATCCGTATTTGTGAGGCATACTTGGCAAGGTAACAACTCAGAAATCTAAAAAAACATAAGTTCCAAATGTCAACCTATAAGAACACCTTTCTTTCTTAGAGTTTAAATGGCTTCAAGTGTGGAGAAAAAAAAATTCCCAAAAGAAAGACCCTCCTTTTCAAGCCTAGATTTATTAGCTTTTAAAATTCACYATATGGAAAAGAACCCAGAAAATAATTATGTGTGTTTCAGATTTTGCTGACAGTATTTCTATTCAGAACACACATAGGATTAGTTGTTTAAAGGGCTGGGATACAATTGCCTATAGATCTGAGATTACATTATAAGCAATGTTAGAAAAAGACAACCACTGAAGTCAGCTACATGCAGCTCTACCTAACTTCAGCTGGTAAGGTTCAAAACTTGCTACAACACATTCTTCTAGTAAAGCTGATTATTTTGGGTGAAATATTTCAGCCATTTTCAACACATAGAAATATAATTTGTGTTGGTTGTTTAAAATTTGTCTTTTTCAGTTCTCTTTCAAATGTTCTAAGTGCTCTTAAACTAGCTAAGAGAGATTCACTGAAAGATTTGACTTATTTATTGCACAGGATGAAACCTCTGTTCATGTATATTCAAAAAGAATTTAGGATTTTCTAAATACATCCACATATACATACCTCTAGGTTTTGTCATTTACCTGATCTGTAGAAATATTTTAGTGTTGTAACACTGAGCACCACAGAATTTGTATTTTAAACACTGATCAACCTAATAGTCTCTGAAGACCCAGTCCAGTTGCTTAATCTTCTTACACCATAACTGGGAAACCATGAAGTCCATCAGAGAGTGGTTTAAGCCAAACAAGCCAGCCAACAGCATCTTAAATGCCAACCATTTCAATAAAGTAGGAATCCTACATGGGTTGCAAGAGAACATTTGTCTTCGATGAGACAAGATAACCCMCAGTCTTCTCCTTCAGTTAGTTGTATAAACCCAGGTTATATAACTCTAAAATATATTTATTTATAAAATTATAAGTGAGCTAATGAATCTGTTACCTTTAGAATATACTTCTGAAAATTCTTAGGGAAGTTAATCACCCTTCAATGAGTCTCCGCTTTAATAAACATCTCTACAATATGTYTTTAAACACCTCCTGATGCTGAATACACTGAAACATCATGAAGAAGGAAAAAATGCATACCGAAGGGCTTCCACTTTTCCCCTGAGTTTCTCATTAAAAAGGAGAAACAATTAGTCTATTGTGGGACTAAGAGAAGTTACTCTCCTCATCCCAATATAGATTCTATGCTGTCTCTGCTGGAAAATGATGAGGCTCAGTTTTAACAACAGTAATGGTACCGGTTCACCTTATCACATAGATAAAAAGAGCATAGAAAGGATCTACAAGTACTTTGACAAGATACATTCCATCATGAAGCATTTCCACCTTAGCAATAATTCCTCACCTCCTCTGCTGACAACATGCAATGCAGTAGAGAGAAGAATGTTCAGCTGTGGCCTAAGCAACACGTTTTCCCTGCCTTGTTTTATGCCCACCTCCTTATGCATCTCATCTGCAGCCACTGTGACTGTAAGCTGTGGCAAATCCATTCCTTTCACCATTCTCTCTTCAGGTGCATCTTTCTTTTGATGTTAGCTTTCTTTCTCTGCATGTACCTGCTTTGTCAAAAAGGCATGCAATTTATGACATATATCTAGAGACAGTCAGGACAAATTTATTTTTTTTCATCAGGAACCACTTTTCTTCCTGTGCTGGTTTGGCTGTAAACCAACAGGGGAAATTAACCCTACACCAAATACCTCAAGAGATGTTAGGTCAAAATTACAATTTTAATAAAAAAGGTTAAAATAAATGCAGTAATACAGAAACATGGGCTTAAACAAACCGRCAGAGTCACGGTACAACCTGACACCCTGYTGACCTGGGTGGTAGCTGTGCAGTCCAGTTAGGCACTGGTCCTGCAGGAAGGCCTGGTAGTCCAGTCTTGGTAGTGGAGTAGCTAGCTGAGTCCAATTCCATGGAGTGTGGAGTCCCGAGAGCAGAGTCCCGTCGAGTCRAGGGTATCTTCTCCCATCCAAAACCCTTGTTTTATGCTGTGCTTCAGGGCTGGCACCTCCCCCAGGGGCGAGGACTTTCACAATGGAAGAGGATCTTCCCGATGTTCTATTGGTTGCTTCGGTAATGAGCTTGGAGGAGCCCTAGGGTCCTCCGAGATGTTCCCGAGGGGTTCAGGCTAATTAGTCAGGCTGGGTGGTGCTAATGGGCCATTAGCTGAGATCAGATAATCAGCTGGGTGGTGCTAATGGGCCATTACGTGAGATCAGATAACCAGGGTGGGTAGTGCTTCCTGTMGGYTGGAGTGCTTATCTCAGTTGAGATAAGGAGTCCCAGGTGTGTAATTATGAAATTTATCCAGCTTTTGTGGGTGGTAATAGAATATATAACTAACCCAGGACACTTCCCTGTGGTACTTCACTTTACTTTYTATTGTTCTTATTGTTTCACTTTGTCCTTCAATACACTCAGTATTATCTGACAAAGTAAATAACATAGAGTTCAAAAGGTGTTCAATGCCCACATACATTATACCTAAACAATGCTTTTTGTTGTTCTTGTTAAGCTCAAAAAAAAAAATCCTTTCTCTAAGTGAGGTTCATTCGTATAAATGTTATTAATTTGGGGAGTACTGTGTTACCAGACAGCATTTACAATATGAAAAATCGTGCATGGCTCTTGATTTTAGTCCTGGAATATTTTGGTGCTATGTAGTGTCATCTTTATGGAGAACTGCAAAACAAGATGTTTATAATTCATTGCACCTCACTTAGATACCCAAAAGTTAGTCGCCAAACTTTAACCTTTAGCTGTCTTTATAGACAATGGTATGAAATGAGGTCCTCCAGAGGACAATTTCATCCTAAGAAAGATGCCTAAGATAGAAAAGATGAATCACCCTTTGAAGGTACCCATTTCTTTCCATTGACTATAAATGGATCCCTCGGGTGACTTATCTAGATGTAACTGTCTGAAAGTTAACTTTTAGATGTCTGGTAATGAGAGAGCCTACATACATTGAAGAAGKATGCTGCAAATGTGCAAGAATTTTGCTCAAATGAAGACTTGAAATGGCAAGTTTTCTATAAGATTTCAAATTATGTTATCAGGACCAGCTGTTGACTCAATCAAGAAAACAGTGGTGCCACTYGGAAAAATACGGATAGCAATTGCTATAGTATTTTGGGAGTGAGTGAAATGGGAAAAGAAGAAATGGAGAGGCAAATGTTTTCTTGAATAAATGTTGAAGATAGTGCCTATCCAAATGATTCAAACAAAAGAAACCTAAACCATTTTAGAACAAAAGGCTTGGTCTTTACAATTACCAATTTCATTGAATTTAATATGCAGAATTTTTAGTTTCTGTGTGCTCACAACATTCAATTTTTATTTTTTTTTAAATTTCTGTTAGATCCATTTATAGGTTCAATGGAAAGACATGGTAAGTTAAGTCATTTTCCCAAAAATCATGGAGCACAAAGGTTAGGACTCATGACAGTGAATCCCAGGGCTCTTTGTCTTCTTTAAAGGAGAGAGAATCTTCCCTGGGAAAACTAAAGGGAAGGATGAATCAGAAGTTACCAAAGCATCATTGATTTAAAGTAATTATTATCTCCAGTGCTACAGGTTTTTTTTGTTCCCRTATTTCTCATAATTACAGCCATGGCACTTAGCTCTCAGTGATTTCAAYGGGAGTGAGTAAGCAGGAGTTTGGAGCCAACACCTCTGCACTTTCGGGCCCTACTCCTGATATTTGATCTAAGAAAATCTCTCGGTTCTTTTCCCTCTAACTTCAAACTGCATTATTGAAATTCTAACTTCTGAAAAATGGCTGTGGATTCACTGTCTTAGGTCATTGTCAAGTATAGACAAGACAGGTAACATAATCATTAACTTCTTGGTTTTTCTGATTCCAGCAAAAAGACACAGGGATATGAAAAACTTTGTGGCTTGGGAACAGAGATATTTGGATTCAGTTTGATTTTCAGTGATTTCTATATTAAACATATTCATTATCTACTAATCATCTACTATCTACTACTACAGATATTACTAATATCTGTAATTGTGAGAGAYTATAGTATCTGTAATTTGATTTTATCCATGTAAGGCTGTTTTTGTATTGCAAAACCTGGCATATGCACTCTTTCTTGAAGACAAGTATTAGCATTCTTGCAGCAATCACTTTTATCTTTTCTGACTTTAGCACAGAATGTTTCTTAGATAYAGTTGGACTAAGGATGGTTGAAACAATGCTATGTGCAGATAAACCAAATACAAAGAACATAAATTACTGAGCAGTGCTCACATGGCATAGTCAGTGTCTATTACTTTTCATCACAACAGCTTATAAATCCCCTCCATTCTGTTTAATTGTCAGCTGCAAGTATTTTGTTGCAGAGTTTTCTTTTTTGTCTCAATTGGAAACTTCATATTGTGAAAAAAATGCATCTATACCAACTCCTGATATTCACATTAATTATGCTGGGGGTCAGTATATATGATACCAATTTATTAAAGGTTATTTGGGGAGAGAGAGAAAGACTGAATATGTCTTTTCATTTTATAATCTGTCTTTACAGTCCTTTTTGTACTCCACTATGCAGCAATAACTATAATAACCCATCATTACCACACAATAACCCATAATTTTCACTGTCCTTGTACTTAGTTCTTTGAAATCCATCTTTYGATATTTCTAAACATAACATGTGGKATTATTTTTACCTGCTAACTGCCCATGATAAATAATGGGAGGAAGTGGAGGCAGTAAATTCAATTTTCAATTTTTTCAATTCAATTTTATTTTAATGTCAGGAAAGGCTGTGTGACTTCTTACTTAATGTATAATGACAAAACTGTTAATGCTTAACTATTAACTCCTTAATGACTTCAGTCTTCTGAACATAAAATTTACAACAGCTTTCACAAATATGGATTGAGCTAAAGAGCGATGTTGTAGTAAAAATCTCTGTAAGGGAGTTCTAGACAAATATCTTGTTGTAAATGGATTTAACTGCACAGCTCTGTCATGCAGCTAAAATACACTGCATGCATTTCTGGACCCACAGTATAAGTTAAACGTTAAAAGTTAAATCATGTTAAAACAGAAAAAAACACCAAAATGCTTACAGTTGTACCCATGCCTTTCTTACCTGCCTCATTTGTACATTTGTTATGCACACTTACATTGTGTGAGATACTAACCCACAGGAAAAGAAAAAATATATCAAACAAATTCCCAGCTGTGACTTTAATTGGATTTGGTGGCTGAGGGAAAACACAGCAATTGATGTTCACACAACCTCCAGGAGTCGGCAACAATGATTCTCACACCTGTTTAATTACCAAATCAAGTATTTTCTGYTCAGAAACATCACTAAACCATGGCAGGAATTTGGAAATAGATGATTTTCAAGGTCCCTTCCAACACTAACCTTTCTGTGATTCAGTCTAAATAAATATCGATATGTATTTGTGTGCTCATGCATGCACATATATATAGTATATATTATATTAKTACTACATATAAGTATATATAAGAATCCATCATCAAAAACAAAAGATGAACTCAAACGTCTATGTATTAAAAACAGAAAGCTATCAAATTGCTGCTACTTTTTTTTGATGCCTTGAGAAGAGAAATTTAATCCTTCCCCCTACTCCATTCAAGAGAGCATTTAGAATATCAGTCTGCATCCTTCCTTTCTACACCCTCACTTTTAACCTGCTGGTCCTTGCTTTCAGCTTAATAGATGGATGGCCTCCCGAGGATGTTAGGTTATTTGTATAGGCCTGGTTTAATTGTCTGTGTGCTGAGGGAGTATCTCACAATAATGTGCTTTACTCATAAGTTAGACCCTATGCAGAGTTCCAAAATAATTTTTAATGTTTTTAATGGATACAGTGGAACAYAGATAGATAGATTTGGCATTATCCATGTAATCTCTCCTTTTCTTCTTTTCTTATGCATCATAAAAGTAACTGGCTGATAGTGCAACATAATACTAAAAATTAAATATGATATTGCTACTGGTAATCACTACATATACTGTAGCAGAGGTTTTTCTTAAGTGATATCATCAGCCTTATGCAAAATCAGAGTTTCACTTTACGTTGGGCAATTATCCATTTAATAAAGAGCCAGATCCTGAGTGCAATTAAAAAACCGAAATATATGTTGGCTACTAAAATATACTTTCTTACAAGCCTCATTTTGTTATCTGTTAATTCCATCTTCCACTGTCAAAAATTCAATTCCAAATAGGTCATTAAGACCCTGTTTAAACTATTTTTTCCCATTTGACATAATTTTGTTATCACTTTTAAGACTTGTGGCCACATCTGGATTAGTAAATCAAACTCAACACAACTGTTTTTTCTCTGAATGTGATTTTTTCTCTCATAGCGAGATCTGCATCCAGTACACTTCCTCAAGGTCAAAATAGGCTGGCTGTATCTCAGCTATCTATTGGGAGTGGTCCCTGACCCCTGCTAATTCCTGAACTGAGCCAATGAATTGTTTGACACTGCTGCTTGGCGCAGGTCAAAGTTGTCAGAGGCTATTCAAAAACGTTGCAGGATATGTTATGTCTGAATTCCAGAGCCCAGTAGAGTTCTCAGGCACCACTTAATTGCCTCTGTGCATGAAATCCTTGTGTCACAATGTGTTCCTTAGGAAAGAATCTCTATAGGGTGCCCCAACTCATTCATTCCAGAAAATGAGCGTTTAGATTGTTCAATACAGTTACACAATCCCCCCTCTTGGTCCTCAGCTGTTCATTCTTAATGAAAACCAGTTTGTTCATGGTTTTTCATGCACACATACTAAGCAGAGAAACCCTTCCTCAGAATAATCCCAGTCTAATGTCTGGAGAGTAATGATTGATAGCTGGGAAGACACTCACCTTTAACTTCTASCAACTTACATGTCAGAACTGGAAGCCTGGACAAAATGGTTGTACTMCATTACGTTTTCAGTCCTCTAAAAGCATTTTTGGCAGTCTTGCCTCATTCTGCTGATCCATGTCTTGTTCCAAGATTCATTAAACATTTGATTGGAATTTACTTTTCATAACAAATGACTCTTCAAAGACACTTTATTTGAATTATTTTTACTATCACTGGAGAATGATGTCACATCTGAGCAGAATGAGACTTATCTGAAGACATTTTGCTGCACTGAGAGACACTGTAACAAAGTGTCAGTGCTGTTGGATTGTAGGATTCCTGCTGTTCAAATAACTGGTATGTGGATATGAGGAAATGAACAGTCATARGAGTGATATTTCCACATACTGCACTCTGTGATGGCATTATTTCTCTCCATATCCAGCTGGAATATTCACCAGTCTGAAGTGCCTTTAGTTGTTTAATAATAATCATMATAATMATCATAATTAATAATAATAATAGTTTTATAAGTATTTTATCTTTCATTTAGAAAGACATATTTAGACACTTAATCTATTAAGGTTGTTGCAGACAAATTGAACTCAGAAGATCAGGGAAGAAAGAATACTCACATAATTTGTAATTATCATAAGAAATCAATTTATCCACAATGTTTGAACATGACATTTTTGACACACGTAGAAGGACACTTCCGAGATTGAGAAAAGTAAGGTAATTAAAGTTTGTCTTGTGTTCCTTATCATGCAATAAATATTCTAAAATATTAATAAACCAAGTCAGAATTAATTTCTTCAAGACATCTCAAGCAATTTATTAAACACCGATGACAGAAGTTTCCCAGAGCTTGARGAGCGTAGCTTATTTTCAGTGAAGTAGTCATGTTACCATCTAGTGTCCTAAACCTTCTACTCATCCTTGCAGCCTTTTTCTTTCTTTGCAGGTGTTGGAGGAAGATACTCATGACTTAATGTGACACTTTTTCTTGTGGTGAGAACATTCCCATGAGCTTAAATCCAAAACAGTTCACTATTTCAGCTTTCATCAGATGTAATTTGTTGTCAGTTATTTACAATATCATATATGAAGGAGACACCTGTAGCACAACTGCATAGACAGCTTACACACGGAAAGTTGTGGACCAACTCTATGGACAGATTAGCACAGAAGTGCATGCACATTTTTGTGCTTGCAATTACATCTTTTTGGAGAAATCAAACCCTAATAAATTTGTTTCTTAAAAAGCAGCTTAAATGACCCTTTGTGACTTATCTCAGAGTAGAAAAATTAAGGCTACATTTGAAATGAGAAGCCAATAACTATGCAGTGCTCTTTGTGGCTGTGTTTTTAAAGCTGTGAGATAACTGTATGTCCAGTAATAATAGTGGTAATCTGGATAATAACTTCTCATGATTCATGGACTAAATCTGCTTGTCCACTGGGAGCATTAAAAACATCCTGCCTTCCTCTCATTTACATCATGGGTATGTGTCCAACTGGCCACTGCTAGAGTCAAGATAGTAGACACCATTAATCTTAATGGTCTGATCTGCTGAAGCCAATTCCTCATTTCTATTTATGAGTTGTCTGTACTACAGAAAACCACTTGTGCTTTATAACTTAAAGAGGAGAGAAAAAGGAAAAGAAAAGAAATTTGACTTAGGTTATCCCCTTTAACATATTTCATCAAAAGAATGGATAAAATATTTATTCATCTACTGTCCTTTGCATTCCCATCAAAGTGAATAGAGAGACATTTAATAACACATGGAAACATTAAAGAAGCCTTTTATCAGAGTGRATGGGAACCTGCTCAGAACAAACATTTTGGCCTAAGGGAAAGTTTTTGATCTGTGAAGCTTAAGCTTTTCATACTTAAAACACTCTCATATTGGATCATGTGGTCAATTTGCATGAAATAAATGATTTGCTTAAAACTTGTAAAGCTATAAAATAGAACTTGACAAGTCATTAGCAGTAAGTGGTATCATACTGGCATTATGTGCACACTGGTGCAATCATTAGAAAACTGCAGCTACAGCAAAGAACGGGAAGATAATGGGGCCAGCCTACAATTTGACCTAGAGGTGTTAGATCATTGCCCCATGCTGTAGATACCACACTGCAGTCCAAATTATTGACTATCCTTCTTCATTACTCGTCTACTCAACATTCTGAGCCACTGCCCTTCGTCATCTTTCACACAAAAAAATTACTSCAAGTTATAAAAATTATCACTTTTTCTATCTGGGGATAGGTGATCTAGTTTAGGAAAGGGAAAAAAAAAGAAAAAAAAAAGTACTAATCTTTAGTCTAGGACTTTGATCAAACCTAGCAGAAAGACTGACTACCCATTCTTCATTAATTGTTATGTTGTTTTTTGTTTTCAATCTGAACTAGAAATTCAGTTGATGAAGTTTCCGTATGTTGACAGAGGTTATGGATGTAACTTTTCTATTTTGCTTGGCAACAAAGGTATTCAGCAGCTCATTAGTTCAGTTTGCAACTTCAAGGTTTGGGGTTTTTTTAGACATAAAGTGTTTTGAAAATCATGGCTAAACATCTGGATTCCTGAGGTTTGCCTAACATTTGTTTTAAGGCTACAGTTATTCTTGATGAGATTGGTAAATGTCCACTTGGGTTTATTGCCGAGACATGAAATACACGCAAAACCTAAGATTATTACCATTTRTTGCAAAGTACCTTCAATACATTGATTTTATCCATATGTCAACATTTTGTCAGTGGCTCAGGCACAAGACAAGTTTGAGCAGCTCTGTGTGTGATTTTTTATACAAATTACTGGATGAACTGAACCACATGCTTGCAGATTATGTGCCTGCAATAGTACATATGCTGATGAGATGCAATAACATTAAGACCATGATGCTCAAATCCCATTGCTGTCTTCAAGATGGTGTTTATCTCATGCATTCCCCGTGAGCATACACACCTTTGCAAAATGAAAGGGGTAAGTAAGATACTGCAGTTTCCAAGGCCCATTAAAATCTTAATTTCTCTTCTGAGTCTGTCATCAAGAATGAGGCATGGCTTTGAGTTTCTGATGTGAAGCTGGAGCTGAGATTTAATGGCCTGATTGCATGTTGACTCTGGTGCAGTGAATGTATGCTTGTGCAAATAACTGAACCCATATTATATTTGACTAATTAATTTTATTTCTCAGGTCACAAAAAATTATACTTTCCAAATGACAGGATAGCTTCTAAATGTCAGAGAAAGAAATTAAAAGAAAATAAGGAGACTGCAAATATGTTATAAACTAGAAAATAAGCATAAGTACTATAAAAGTACACTAAATACTTTTGTGAATCTTTGGAGAAATCAAGTGAAAAATGTTTTGTAGAAAACATGGTATCTGCACATAGACTAAGACAGTACAGAAAGTCCCAGCTGAACACTCTGAGAGCGTAGAGGTGTTTCAGTCAGCAGCTGGAATCAGAACCTCATCAGTGTTTCCAATGCATGACCTGGTTGGTATTGGCTAATTAAGAATAATCCTTAAGGATGAGAAACATCATAATTTTTACTGGTGTTTCCAGGATTTCATARTAAGTGGACTTGAGGGAGCAACTGAAGATCATTCGTTTGACAAAAGAAAATAAGACTTTATTGTAGAAGAGGCATCATGAATATGTAACCTTATTATCATAGTATTATTCTTCTCTTTTGAATTTAATGAAGAAAAACAGAACCATAAGCATTTCAGCATATGTTTGAGTCACTTGGACTTCTTTGATTTCAAATGTGACTCAAAAATAAATTACTSTATTTGTTGAGAAATACATTTCCTTCCTGTGGTGTCTGAAAGATAATAGCTTTTATGCACAGTGTAATATTTTTAATATGAACAATTTTGAAGGGAGCTCAGCCTCCCAGTGAAACTGCTCAGCCTGTTGGTAAATAYATTTTCTATGCTTCTTAACCTGTATATTTCTGTGCAGGACATAAGGAATTCGTACCACCTCGTCTTCTTCTAGAACATAGTCCAAGAAAGAAACCAGCAGCTATTGAAGGCAAGTTTGAGTTTTTCCACCTTTATTGGCTTCTATTTGTTAACTTGACTGTCTGTTCTAATGGATTTTTCTTTTTTTTTTGTAAATATAACCTATATTACAAAACTGATAAAATCACTAGGCCTGGGACAGGAATGACACACTGACATATGCACAATACCTAAATGTTCCWTATGGTAGTCCCACAGATGGCTTGGGGGATTTCCTGAGTGAAAAAGATTACAGGATCGAGGCCTAATCTGCAAAATGYTTTGAATGGCATTCAGCCATAACTTACTGTCAAACTGTAAACATAATCAACATTATCCTCTTAATATACTTTGGATTACTCTTTCAGCTATTGTTATTCAGTAATGTTTCTGTGCATTATTTGCAATAATAAATATAATATTTCTGGCTCTGCACTTATCAACCCTATTTCTGTTGTTAAAACCACTGAAAGAAAAGTACAAAGTCAGATCTTACCTTCAGAAGATTAAAACATAATGCCTGCCATTGAATTATATTGTTTATAGACTAATCAGTACAGTAAAGTGGTTGAAACACACATTTTAATTTTAAAATGAACTATGTCTGATGACTTAGAACTATTGCTGCAATACATATTCTTGGTCTTTACACCATACAATTTAATAGTACGAAACACCTGAGTCTTTTYGTGTTGTTATGTAGCAGTTTTCATGTGACACTTGAGTCATTCAGTCACACCATGGCACTTGCTAATCTCTCTCATAGAGGCCTTAGTCCTGTTTTATCCAGAAAGAAATTGCAATCTAAGAGAACAACAGATGGGGTGGCAGCAGAATAAGTAACAAGAGCTACAAGATTTGTTTGCATTTGAAAACAGAAAATGAGAGTTAGATTTTGACAGGACCCATGACTGAAACAGTGTTACATTAATTAGATATTTCTGYAATGTGATTACTTTGAATCAGAACATTTGGATAAAAATCGTTATGTGACTGATTATCTCTTTCCCCAAAATCTCGTTACCTCAAACGAATATTTCTTTTTAAACACGTCGTTTAAAGGAGTATAAAATTGTGGCTATTGTGACACAATATAGTATATAAATAGATTTGCAGATCTGCTTATTTTAGGAAAATGTTTGAACCCTGCTGATCAGCAGAAAGAAGTCCCTGCAATGCTAAACTCTGTTATCCACCAATTAACCATAATGGGAAAAAGACATAATAGAACAAGGCTGCCACATTTGCTGAGTGATAAACTTCATCTTTAAATATAAATGTTATACAAGATGAACTAGCATCAAATTAACATTAGGTTCTTGATTTTCAAAATCATGARGAGCATGCAATTACTGCAATTGCACATAGAAATGACTATTTATGACCAGTTACACATTTGTGTGTTTCATTAGCTCATTTATGCATGCAATTCAGGTAATTGGGAATGTAAATTAGACACCCATTTGGCAAACAAATTGGGGGAGAGATTATCTGCTCAGAACCATATAACTAAATTCCCTTTAAGGCTCGGCCAGTCACTAGGATACAATACAGTTCATGCAAGAGATTTGGAGGAAATGAAGAAGGCAGAATTACTTGTAAAACATTACTGTGAAAAGCTGTTCTATTGTGCTATTCTGTGTTTTCCATATATGAGAAAATATGCCACAGTGCTTTTAGGAATCCTAAACCCTGAAGCTTCATTTCAGCCCTGGGAAAAAAAAAAATAAGTAATTTATGGGAATATTTGGCAGAACGTCAGAGGAGAATAGGAGGAGTAGGCAGACAAATTTAAATCTTTGGAATAGCTGAAGCGACATCTGCATGTGACTTCTTAGYGCTTAGATACCTTTATGACTGGTACATCTCTAAATATCACTAATCAGGAGAAGTGACAGGTTGAAACAAAAAATTCTTCTTATCATAAATATAGTTGAAGATAGTATAATAAATTGTCAGAACAGAGAACAAATAGAAACATTTGTTAATTGAGAAACATACTTTATATRACATCGAAGACTAGCTCAGCCTTTGACAGAAGAAACCAGCTCTGGAAAAAAAGGTAAAACTGTAGGAAGTAAAAGAACATTTATCACACAGAAAATTTATGAAACCAATCTACTTACACCCTAGGCTTTCCAACTCAGTGATATTCAGACATTATATACATAGTCATACGGCTGGTGAAGGCTGAAAGGATCTTACTCTTTTTCTAGATTGACGTGTTTTCAGTATTGCTCTATTTTGCCACTGCTGYTTTAGGTAATCTTGGACCATTCTTCTTTTCTGATAAGTTGGAAATAGTGGTAGTGTATGTGCCAGATATCTCTAAAATTTTTAGATTGTTTGATACCTTCAAATAGAAAGCTTTTTCCTGGATAGTATCCAATACCCTGTAGAAATTTTGCTCTGCTGAATTCTTGAGGTCTTAGAAAAAGAGCATATTGTTATTATGTATTAAATCACAGACTTTCCCTCCTTGTAATTGCCATTTTCTCTTCCTTCACCTCCACAGTAAATCTTTTGGAAAAGGGGTAATTATTTAAGACAATCTCAATTTGTACACTATATTCTAGTAATATGCAATAAATTGCACTGAACTGTGTGTGTGAGTTGAAATTTTCAGGTATCTCCTGGTCAAAAAGCAAAATCCTTTGTACTCATCTGGTCAGAAAGAAAAAGAACAGATCATTGCTCTCCTATTTCATGGCTGGTTGGCTCTTTTCAAAGATCTTACCTTCAAACTTCAATGAAGAGTTTGAAGTCTGAGATCGCCAACAGAAGAATATAATAAAACAAAATATAGGATCCTGTAATAATGAACAAGAGAAAGAGGGTAAAGGAATTTGTGAAGAGAAAGGCATTGATATATAACTTCTGCTTGTATTTCAAGCTTGGAAACCTTGTTTGGTAAACTGTGAAGTAAAAGAACTAATTTTAAATTCTTTATCTTATCTTTTTSTGGAGCTTTGACAAGGACTTGGAAGCAGTGCTCTCAGCTTGGCTGACACTGATCCTACCATCTCAGGACACTGGTGTCACCAGTAATTTGAACAGATCAGTTCTCCATGGCTATCTGAACTTTGACTTTAATATGCTTCTTCTTCCTTGTCTGTAGTCTTCCTCACCTCCTTTAAGTCTAGATTTCTTTTATTTTGTTATTCACTGACATCCTAAAACTGCTCTGCAGTGTACGCTGGTGCTCTGTGATTCTCTCTCTTAGGTCTTGACATTTYTGCTCAGCTCACACAGCTTTCGCCTTCCTCCATTTTTACATTCACCTGAGAAGGACCTTCCTTTCTGATAGTCCTCCCATGTTACTCTCTCTGACATGGCAGGGTAATCTCTCAGGATAACGCTGCACTTAGACAAGAAATATCAAAACTAAGCTCAGAGGCTTAGCTAGTTATCAGTGAGGTTTCACCTTAATTGTTCCAAAATAGCATGTCTTTGCCTTATCATAAGAACTATGGCACCTTTGTGAGAAGCCTGTATCAAAATCCTTCTGGTGGAAGCAATCTTAATGCCTGTTGTGTACGATCTCAAACAGACATATTCTTTGTACCACTTTGAAGAGCACTGTATCACAAAAACCCTTTGAACAGCATTGTATCTGAGTATGATTTTGCGAGTTATATTGTCCTAGTAATCTGTTCTTGTATCTTTGAGTGGGAGAGCATTTATCATAGAAGAGTCACCAACATAACCATTCTGATCTGTTAATGAATCGTGACAGCCTCTGAGATATCCCCCTTCTTTCACTGAATTGTGCCAGGTGTTCCTTGCCATCATGCTGGTATCTGTGATACTAAGTGAGGTAAAAAAAAAAGCAAAAAAAAATCTCTGTAACATATTCAGAGAGTCTATGAGGAGAAAAAAGTATTTCCTCTAGGTCTTAAAATCCTTTAATTACAAATTTTGCAGAATGCAAGAAAGTGAGTTGTCGTGAAATGTGTTTAACTTCCCCCAAACTCCTGTGGAGACTAAATTGGCAACTGCTTCTATGTTGCTATATTGAATGTACACTATCTGACTATTTTAAGAAGAATTTCTAGTCTATACCTCTGTTCATGAACGTAACATTAGGGGATATAACCAAGAATATCTAAATTTCTGAAGTCAATACAAATTTTGACAAAGCTCCCTTGATGTAGAGAACTGCATAAATCTTGTACAAATCAATCTGCTTMTGTATAGTCTGTCAATGTCTGCCTTCTCTTCTGAACACTGATCTATAAAAAACTCGTTTTTTTTCTTTTATAGTATAGAATCAATTACCCTTAAAAAAATCCTTCCAGTGAAAGACTGTGATTCAGGATACAACAGAAACCTTTCAAAAAGGCACAACTTTGAAATTTTTCTCCCGATTTAGAATATTCTTTGTAATACTGACGTGTTGTGGATGAAAATCCATTTTCTGAYAAATTTTAATCCAAGGGAGAATAAAAATAGAAAAAAAGAAAAATATTCGTATTAGAAATATCATAATACAATGGTCTAGGTATAATCTARGTTATTAGATGGAACAATTTGGTTAGCTTTAATGCATTACTGTACATACAACATAACAAGATTTTTGAGAAATATGGGCCCTACATCTCCATGAGTCTGTACTGAAGACAGTAAAACCTTTGAAATAATATGAACAAGGTTTCAAAGTGAGCTGTTTAATGGTTTAAATTAGACATTTAACCAGTAAATTCTAATAATTTAGCAATGATGAAAAAACCCTATATCTTCRCTGTTTCAGAAAGCCCTTGACATTTTCCTTAATGACATGAGGTTCTTCTGTACTATTTTTATTCTATCATAAAATACAAAAAATTAAACAGACATTAGAGAAAAGCTTACTAGAATGTAGAAAAAACTATGTATAAGGATACGTATATTTTGATTCGACTATTATATTTTCTCATCATTAATAATAATAATAATAATAATAATAATAATAATAATAATACCATTTACAATATTAGAGTATGTATTTTAAAATAAATATTCACCAAAGTCTACCCAATAAAACACAAACCAATATCCCTGAAGATTATTTTAACTTCTCAAAATGCTTTCTAAATGTTATAGAAAAGCAATAGTCTTTTGCATATATTGCACCTGCAAATGGAAAATACTTACTTGGATTAAGATTCTCCGGGCTTTCAAAGGCCATGGTTTTTTGGAAAGAAAAAGGAAACTCCTGCAAAAGAGGTCCCACATAACCTCATCATCCCATTATTAAAGCTCAGACATTCTTGCTCAAAAGCATGCCCCATAAAAAGCATCAGCAAAACCCTTCCCAGCACTGGTAACGCAATTGCTGCTGATATAGATTGGTGTTGCCTAGTAGGAATGTCAGTCACAAGGAAGAAGAAGGTTAGCCTTAGCTGTGTTGGTTTGGCTCTTGCTAGTGAAGGCTGTACCATAAAACCTCAGTGTCCCCTGGGAATTTAATTATCCATCATAATCATATTTGCATCATATTTGCCATTGACCGTTGCCCAGTCGAGTTTCAGTTGCTGGTCTTGTTCTGGAAGTTGGTCTRTACTCTCTTTGTTCCCTTGGTCTGCATGCTCTGGCTTCATCACACTGGTATTTTTATTCCTTTGCTCCACACTGTGTTGTTTAGTGAGGCCAACATATGGCCTATGTCATTAACAAAGAGTTCTGGTGCTTAATGCTACAGAGCCATGAAAAAGGAGCCTATAATCACTACAGGAAGAAATAAGAAACATTTATGTAGGTCACATGAAAGCATTAGGAATTTCAAGCATGATATTTCTATTRCATAGACTCTGCAGACCTCAAAAGTATCTCCATAAGCAATCTTCACAGCTGCCAAATAGTGTCTCAGATCGGGATTTGAAAACAGTGAAGCAGTTTCAAAAAGCAAAGTCAAGCTGGAGAGATTGCCTAGGACTTCAGGGTGTGCTACATCTCCAGTGATCTGTGTGCCCCAAYAGTCTTTCACTTGCTCAATATGAGAACAAATTGTATTTCACTACTCTGCTGAAAAAAAAAAAATAAATGTGGTGCCATTTAAAAAGACCTTTGCAAAAACTAGCCCTTCATTTTGGCCTAAACACTCACCCGTAAGTTAGAGAGAACATGTGTGCACATGTGCGTGCATCTATATGTGTTTGTGTGTGAGAAAAAAGCAATTCTAAGACTTTAGGAAATTTGGATTAATACTATTTAGGTTTCTTTGATCTTTCTTGACCTTTCAGTAGTCTGGCTGAATCAAGACAGAATTATTTCTCACAGAGGAAATAACCTGCTCAACAAGGACTCTCTTATCCCAGAAAGAGATTTTTTTTCTAAGAGAGAGCTCAGCTCAATTTTTACTTGAAATTTAGATTTAATCATAAAAGTATGAGTTTCCATGACATCCTAAACTAAGCAGAAATATCTCCTTGCATTGCTTTTTCATTCCTCCAAGAGGTTTGTAAGCCTAAAGGGACTTTATTGTGTGAATGGGTGTTAAATTGTTCAGAATCAAAAGTGCAACTGACCAGGCATTGTCAGTCTCCACTCTAAGCAACAGGCATAGGGAAAAGAAATGAAATATCATCAAAAACTGAAATGCAATGAGTTATATTGTTGTTTAAAAGGATATCCAACTCCCACTGAAATCAACAGCAAAACTTTTATTAAGTTCAGGGAAAGGTTTTCAGTCACAAAGGAAAACTAAGAGCAATTGTAATCCCTTCAAAATTAATAAGGAAATAAAATTTTAAAAATACAGCTTGGGTTTTTTCGGAATGGTCTTTTAAAATTATGCCAGTGACAGCTTAAGGTGTACAGAGCTGCTTGGAGAAAAATGGAATGAAGTTTTATCTAGAATGAAGTCACTGTGTTCAGTCTGAATCACAGTTTCTCAGGAAAGGCTAAATTAATGTTTGTTTTGTTCTGTTTTTATGTCAGCGAGTATACCCAGTTCTCTGCTGGTCCTTAATTCTGCCAGGACAAGAATCTGTAGGCAAGAAAAGCTGTTGCAGTCAGGCAATATCCAAAGTCTCTCACAAGAGCTTTCCTCCTCAGATTTCCTGACAATAGGGTTTTAGGCAGACACAGATAAGCCTTGTATAAGTATCTGAACTTCAGAAAGCTTATGCGAATCAAACCATCTCCAGAGTTCTGGCATTCAGTCCCACTAGTTAGTGTTTGCTATATGCATGCCTCTCCACCAGAAGGAATCAGTGGCTGTATTTTCTTCCCTTCTTACCTCAGTTTCTCACAGGGGATGTGATGAGCTGACAATGCCTTCCAGAATCAGACTATCCATAAGCACGTGGACCAACTGGAGCAATATGGAAAAGAAACTCTTAGAACACCTTATTCTTCCAGTTCCTGTGTAGCATTCCTATAACACTATGCCTCGTAACTCATGTGCATCCCTAAATTTAGATTCCACTCAGCACTGGCACAGTAGCACACTGGTCTTACCAGGCCTGATTTCAAGTGCCACATTGTTAGCATGCTTCTCTTATCTCCCCTCCCACCGTTGTCCAAGAATTAGCTGCTGTCCAATGAGAATAACACAAAGACGTTGTCAAAGGTGGGTAAGGGAAATTCAGATTGAAACACCTCTTTCTTGGTCTTTGTTGAAYCTTACTTGTATTTCCACTTGCTTCAGTCCTTCACCTCTTATTAAAAAATAAGTAATTCCATCTCATATGCTTCTTTGCTTTAAGGGCTGTTCTCTTCAATCCAATCACTTCCCAAGGAAATTATTCTATGCTACTTCTTTGTATTTTTCATCCAGGAATATTTTTTTACCTGAATTTCCCATTCAGTAGTACATCACTGCTTTAATTCACACTTCTCATGCTCACTGGACTTCTCATACTACATAAAAAGTCTACAGAAAAAAACTTGRCTAAATAAAAAGTCCATTGCTTGCCTTGATGACTGATTCTGTCATGGACTCTGCCAGCTGCATATATCTCTATTTCATTCCTGTAAATGTATTGAAGGCTTTTGAAGGTGAGGTCTTTTTTTACTCTTATGTCTTACACCCTGTCCATAAAATGTGGCTCAGGAGTAGTGCTATTGGTGAAAAAATGCTGTTAATTATATTATCAGTTAGTTATATTATCAGAAACAGTAGCAATAACAATAGCTTTTTCAATAGTCAATTGCACTTAAATTTCGTGTTGTGGTCAAGGCTGAATCAAAAGCACCTTGTGTTTACTTGTGTAACCCACAATTTATGCATATTATGATATGCAGTTGATGCATGGCCCTTTGTAGTTCTGTAACTGTTCCCAGCTAAAAAAATAAGTGCTTTCAGACGACAGATGGGGTTCGTATTTTACAGTGCAAAAGACCTGCCTAAGTTCCCATTTAATTATTTGCTCTGCCTCTTAATTTAGCTGTGTACATATCTGCAGAAAGCTCACTACATTTACTGCTTCAGAAATTACAAGTTTTTCTGTGTTAAATATACACTTAATATGCAACATTCTAAGTGTGAGCTACTCAAATGGAGAGGAAATAAATTTATTCAAGAAATGGGATTACTTCCTTAAATCAGAAATAGCTCTCCATAATATCCATCTACCAAGTCCATCGTTTTCATTTACATAAATTTCTCTCAGCAGTAGCTGTGAAGGACATCAGATGCAGCTGAGATGTGAATGGAAGCTCTGTGATTGTTTTTCTCAGACTTGGCCAAGAGCACATATCTTCCATTAGGCAGAGTAACTGGGAAATAGGGGCCACAGTTCTTTGCTACTTCTATGTAATCATCCTCCAGAAATTTCATAACAAATATGGACATCTCTAGGCTGCCTGGACACTCTGAATAATGCAACCTGAGAGCTTGATGGAAGAAAATTATGTCAGTGGGATTAATTGGTGGAATGACTTGGCAATGAAGATTCTGCAGTCAGGGATGTAGTCCTCTTTGCTTTAGATTGTTTGCAGTAAAAATTCCTGCCACTTCCTTTACATCTCCCATACAAAGCTCCACTTCTCAAAGCTCCATGCCTCAGCTTGTGGCTCTCAAGACACAAGGCTCTGAACCTTGCCATGAAACCTTAGGCAGATTTCATGTGTTTTTTCTGGGCCCCAGAAGCACTCAAAATGCTACAAGTTCAAAGGTAGAAAACGGTCTCCGATGAAAGAGAATCTCGTTGTAAGGACCTTGGGCTTACAAATTATTCCTGTGCATCCTCTAGCACCAGAAGTGTAAGAAAGCAAAATAATCAAACTAAATCACCAGAACTGAGGCACTCAATAAGAAATGGACATTACAGAAGTACCAGCAGCACTTCAGCCTCTAGTTACTGAAGTAAAGGCTAATGGAAGGAAGACAGAAAGMAGCTCTTTTCAGTCAGTAGCTGATACACTTAGTGTGTTTAACAGTTTTGGTTGATTCAGGCAGAGTAAACAAATAATTAAATCTCATTTTAGAAATTAGAGGAGATCTACCTTACATGTGGAAATGAACCATAAAAAGTCATAGGTGGCATAGGAAAGTGGAGCTGTGGAACAGCTTGTGTAAAATCTGAAGCTCAAGAGACTTGCATTTTGAGGAGACATCCACAGTCCCTAACACAAGTCTCTGGAACAGTGTGTCAGAGAGAGAAAGAGAGTGACTTCTGGGAATCCCAGAGATAGCCAAGAACATTAAAATATACAAGAAAATGAAGCTCCAAACAAGTTTGTGGAGGATGAGCAATACTCTGATGCTCTACGCATACCTAAGAAGCCTGAGTATCACAAAGCACACTCACGGCACAAAGGAATTTGTAGCTTGAAGTCTAGCGCGCTCAGGGTTTCAGCAGAAGAATTAAGGACACAAAACACCATGAGAAACATTCTGTATAATATGTGAGGATTTTTTGAAGACAATAACAAGGGAAATGCATTGAACAAATCTGTTTAAAACAAGAAAGAAGTGGAACACATCTATATTATGGTTAATGTTAAATCCAGTTGTCAGAAAATCAGCAGAAGTATGATTTGGGGAGAGCCTGAATGTTGATAAATACATTGCCTCCACGATAGGCAAAATAACTTCGTTTATGAAATCAACATGGACAGACCATGGAATTCAGGTACTCTATAGATCCAGCAATTTTTCAGTTTTTCGAAAATCAAACACACACACTTCTTTTGGTTTAGGAAAAATGCTGTACAGAATGTAATTTTTATTCCCTATTTGTATGTATTTTTCTATGCAGAACAAAAGTCTATTGTGGTACCTAGAGAAGTGAAAAGTAAGTTTGTTTTTTTTATTTTTCCTTTATCTTCATGTTAGTTTTATGCAAGAGGTAGGAGTATATATGCTTCTTGGATCTGAAAATGTTCTTATACCTGAAATATTTTTCCATTCAATAAAAGACTCTTGCTTAAAGGCTTACGGTTCCGTCTTTTGTACGATAATAAGGCTTGGTTTCTTGTCCACAAATGTAACAGTAAAAGATCACAAAAAGAAAACTATAGTTCCGGTAACTATATCAACACCCAAAACCATGCAGCACAAACTGAAGGTAACAAATTTGGCTTTTCATGGATGAGCAACTAAAAAAGCACTTAGATTACCTATTCTTATACTTTTGTATTTTTCCCCCTAAAAAAGGGGATTCATTTCCCAAAGGAAAAATAAGAATTACAGCTTTCTCGTGTCCTCTACTGAACTCTCAATTTTCTAATTCAAAACATTCATGAAATAAGTAATTAAATTGTTGTAGYTTGTTGTAAAAAAAGGGAAAATATTCTTCTTATATCTACTGTTGCCCAAATAACTGCCAAAATAGAGGCAGATGCTTTTGAAAGAGTAAGTCATGTTCTTTTGTAGATGATGCTTTAACAGCAACTCTCTATGAATAACAGAAGTCCTGTAATGACAGTTTCAAAGATTCAATTCATAAAAAGTGTTATAAAGATATATTGTATATGCAGGCTTTTCATGGCATTCTACACTTGTTCCCAAGTACTACTTGCAAGTTTGCTGTCGTTCAGTCAGATTTTACAAAAGAGGCAGAACAGGTGCATGGCTATTGAGCCACCACAATAAACTATTAGTTACACCAGGTTAATGGACATAATTTCTTGAATTAGTACTTAAGTAATAATCTGGTGTGCATATTTGTTCCAGTTTTATCCTTAGCACCATATTCACTCTCTGAGTATTAAGCTGTATTTCTAAGCTGCTGGTAGTAAGTGACCACCTTATCAAATCCTGAACATATTGCAGTTAATGAAGGATTCCCCATCCCAAATGTATATATACATACATACATACATACATACAGTGTTTGTGTGTTTCTATGTAAAAGTAGCCAGCTGAACTTTGATTTCCTTTTTTAGAGAGAAAAGAGGAGAAGAAAAAGACTGATGAAAAGAGAACTACGACTGAAACTAAGACAAAAGGTATGGTTTGAAAATGTTTCTTAGTGGCCTCATTCAGATTTTACTCACACTTTTGGCTCATTTCCTATTTTTTTCTGTTAGGTTAATCCTATGTTTTTGGCTCTGTATTGTCCTTCTTTTAGTTTCTCAATCACTATTTGCATGTTTTCACATCTTCAGTATCTGATGTCTGATGTGTTCAGCATCCAATATTTTCTAAACCCATTTTTTGACAAATTAAATGTCTTGTTTGGTGGCCATCTATGGACTTTTTAAACAATTTAATGGAGTCCACATATAACAGGATGTAGTTATGCTGCAACACACAAAACTCATGGAAGATATCACTCAATTCATGGTACATCACTTTCTGAAGGTGGGGTAGATCTATTTATTTTATAGAATCACAACTGAAACTTATAGTGATGAAACTGTAAAGTCGTGATATCCATCTAAATAATATTTCGAACATTCATTCCAGAAAGCATCTAAAATCCACTMAGGTGTTGCTTTGTGCAAAATATTTAAGTCATTCATTATTTTTTAATGATCTCATTGCTACTGGAACTTAAGTGAAAAGGTGCCACATTCATGCACTGATGATTTTTGCCCAACTTTTGATGAATTATTAAGGGTCCAAATCATCCATAGTTGATGCATACGAATTAACTTTCATTTTCAGCTGATTGCTCTGTGGCTAGTTGGGTGCAAGTGCTATAAGGGAATAATCTGAACTAATCTCCCAAATAAGTCACATTTTTTTCAGCATGTGCCCTCTAGGACTTGGCTGACTACATATTTGAGTGTATGATTCAGAGTTCTAGCATATCAAATCACTTTCTTTAATTAAATCTTAGAAAAAACAGGAAAAAAGGAGAAAGCTCATGAGAAGACAGCTGTCCCTGAAATTAAAAAAGCAGGTAAGAAATTGAACTCTGACTTTCTCTGCAGTTGATATCTGACTATTTAGTGTAAGTACTTTCAAGTTTTAAACATTTGAGGTAAGGATGTATGTAATTCATTATCATTTAAGAATCCAAGTGGGAGATATAGATAGATACAGATATATCACAGTATATTTATGTATCTATATATATCTCTGCAATGTGTTTATATTACGTTATATATTTAGTATTGATGCACATTATATATATACTTATCTTTATATATAATATATGTAATTTTCAGTTCTATGAGCTTGGGGGTTTTGTAAATATATTAGAACTGTTTTTACTTATGCACTAAATTGATCAAGAGCATAAGTGGTTTCAAAGGGTACATGGCAGAGATTGAATGGAGAGCATAGATTTTTCCATGAATTATTTTACAAATGCAGGTCATTTTAAGTAATAAATAGAAACATTAATGTATCAAACCACCAAATGTGGGAGAAAATAGATGGTCATCTTTCTGAATTTTTATTCATGCTCAGAAAAGAATTTTTTAAAAGCTAAAGTTAGTGAATGTGCTAATTGATTGTTTCATGCATAAAAATATAAATTTTTTAATAAGATTAGAAATTAAAAATTTGGTCTCATCTACACTAAAATTGTTGCCATTTTTATGCCCCATTATTTCAGTAAATTTGCAAGTATGTTTAATGCACAAATGTAAAGCTATCTCTAGTAAGTGACATGGTCTGTGAAACTGTCTCATTAAAATCAAGGAGTAACAAAATGGTCAGTCTAGCAGCTTGGTCATCATCTGAGTAYGCAGAAACACTGATCCCACTTGACAGTTTATCAGTCACTTTCTCTGTAACCTTCTACAAGCCCTCAAGTATTCAGATTAAACTTTCTGTAGGCTAGTGTAATGCCTAAAACCACAGAGGAAGGTTCAAAATAGGATGAAAATATTCAGGGCTGTATTTGCTATGTCCTCAAGGCAGGCCTTGTGCTCTATTTTCTAATGATTCAAATCTCTGGAATGTTATCAAAAGCTGAAAGGATCTATGTCCCATTATTTACTAATATTGTGGGTTACATATGCAAATTTCAATAAGCAACTGGCTTTTTTGCCACTGAATAATCATATGTGGTCTACACAAGCTTTCCTATCCAAGTGTTTATGGATGAGAAGAAAAATGATAATTTAGGTTTGGTACAATACACAAATATAGAGATTACCTTGGACAACTATCCTGGTAGCCCCATATTTAGATATGTCTATTACAGTAAAGAGTTTTACACACTGAGGAAGGGATGAGGATGAAAGGGAATACTCTTTTCCAAGTTAAAGTGCATATTTAAATGTATAAACACAGATTTAAAAAGAACTTAAGCTGACAATTCAAATATCTTTTGTAATTTTATTCTGGTTCTAAGCTTGTATTTCACTTGAGAATATAGAATTGTAAAAGATTACATTYTATGGCAGAGCTGCAGCACAAAGTTATTAATATGTTCATCTTCACAAGCAGTTGCTAAATCCAGTGAGTCATCCTACCAGTGCTAGAAAGACACAAATTAGACAAACTGAGATATCCGTACATTTCTGTCCCTTTTATTAGCTCTGTAGGTTGCTGCATTTTGAGGAGTTTACTAGCCTTTGTGTAAGAGGATGGYAATCCATAATATATTCTAGCTACACATGTTGCTGTTATTCCTCTTTCAGCTTGCTCTTTGAATGCATGTGTACTTTCTGGCTTTGATTGGCAGCACATATTGTTATCCCTAAAAGGTTTTAATCCTGAAATAATTGCCATATTTGATCAACAGAAAAGTAGTGCATAGCCCAGTTTTGAAATGAGGCACCTCAATGTCTGATAGTATTTACCTGCTTTGGACAGACACAGAAAATCAACCTCGGAGCACTTGAATCAGCAGCATAGATAAGCATCCAAAAGCAAAGAACAGATTCCAATTTTCTTACCTTTTCCCTTTAAAAGGCTAGGCAGAGACCACTACATTGAAAATAAACTCCTCACCCTGGTTTTCAAACTCGTGCATTGCCTCTGAATGCTTCTGATTCTGTGTTTCATTTTGCTTCCCCTGACTTTTGCAATCCTTGAAGCCAAGGCGAGAACCTGCCTTCTCACTGCCACCCACACCTATCCTCGTACCAGTGGGCAGCTCCTTCTGCTCCAAGGTCCTCCTGGCACCCAAGTCCCACCTCTGCTCCACACCCTAGTGTACTTTCTCCCAGAAGACTCACCTCTGTCTGGGGGACCCTTAACCAGGCTTTCCCAATAGAGGAATGGTGGTATGTACAGGCTGTCGGGCTCAAGAGAGAGAGAAGGAGATGTTCTGTAAGCATTAAGTGATAGCAACGTCTCTAAAATAATGTTCTGAGAGAAGCACTTCTCTATATTCCCGTCCATCTCTCTTCTTGTAACAAGGAATGCTTGTAATTGCAAATACTGAGTATATTTGCAGATTAATATTTTAGATTGGCCCTTTGGTCCAAGAGACAATTTTGTCTCTAGTGTTACCAGAATGGAGGAGTTTTATTGCTCTCCATTAACTGCATCCCTGTGATGTATTTGTTTGTTTGCATGCCAGCTCACTCTTTCTCCAATTCCCTCTCCCTCCATTTGTCTCTCTCTCTCTCTCTCTCTCTCTCTCTCCCTCCCCCCTCTCTCTTTCTGCTGCTGCAGAGGATCAAGAGTCATCTAATATGAAATGTTCTCATTCTTTAGTACAGAGCAAACTGAATGATTCTTAATTAGCTTTTAAAAATGCATTGTAGATAAAACCACATTAATCCTCTGACCTTCAGCTCATACAAAAGCATTGTGTTAATTGTCCTGAAAAATAGATAATTCCATTGTTACAAAGTTAGAGGTCTAACTTAAACAAACATAATCGTCAGACACAAGGGTCTGGCACAGTCAGACTTCAGAAACATTTTACTAAAATCTATCCAGCTCTACTCTGGATAAAGAAGGAGCTGCACCTCCAAATCCCCATTAAGGGGTTCACTACACCTCAGCAGAAGTAAGCCTTTGCCAGGCTCTCCCAAAGCTTGTCCTGGTGCTTGGGACACATCCTTCCAGAGAGGTCCAGTCTACAACCTGACTGAGAAAAAAGACCCTCTTTGTTAAAGCTTTGGTGTCCAACTCTACACGAAACTGAATATACAGAGACTGGTGCTGTCAGGCACTCACAGTTTGCTTTACAGAGCGTTTGTTTCCTGATGGTCCCTCTCCCAGAGTCTGGAGCTTCTCTGCTCCTTCTTCTATCAGCTTTCCTAGAAATGATATTCACACCAGCCTTTCTCTTTGATTGCTGCAAACTCCTTTCTCACTTTGTTTTGGTTCTCAAAAGAAATCACATAGGTAATAAATGAGTTTATAAAGCTATAAAAAGTCAACCTGCATCATAACACCATTTCCTACCTTAAACTCTGTTTCAACTGTCATTAATGACCTTCCTGTTATCCGTGCATTTTTTTGATAGCAGATCTTAGAACTGCTTTAGAAAGATAGTCAGTGTCTTTTTCTCCACTTTCCACACAAGGAAATTTAGGTATAGACTTGCAATCCAGGCCACTTGTCCACATATTTATCCTCTCTTTATATACATCTTCTAAATAAAGCTAAACCAAAGCTAGCTGGATTAAAGATCTCAATTTTTGTATGCTTTTGCTATTTCTCTGGTGATAAACCAACATCAGACAATGCCACTGATGTCTAGGAAAAAAATGCTATTGCTAAAAAAACATAAGGCCTTATCAACCGGACTAGTGTTCAAGAATCCCTTGGTTCTGACCTCAGTGACAAACGTTTTAAGGGAGCCACATATAAGTACCTCCCTGAGCAGTTCTGGTGTGCAGATCCACTCATCCCAGATCAGGGAGCATGATCTGACTTTCATTTTGTTGTGCTGGTATACGCATGCTCCCAACAGAGCATACGAGCCCTTTCAAAGGTGCATTGCAGCCCCTCTGTAAATAAAGGAACTAGGTTGCATGGTTGCACATCCAGTGTTGAGGATACATAGGATACATACACGCAATCATAGAATCATTCAGGTTGGAAACGACCTTTAAGATTATTGAGTCCAAACATAAATATAACACTGCCAAGTCCCTCTAAATGATATCCCTAAGCACCACATTTGAATATCTTTTAAATACCTTCAGAGCTGGTGACTCAACCATTTCCCTGGGCAGCCAGCTCCAGGGCTTGACCATCCTTTCAGTGAAGAAATTCTTCACAATATCCAATAAAAACCTGTCCCGGCACAGCTTGAGTCCATTTCCTTCTGTCCTATTACTGGTTATCTGGGAGAAGAGATCAGCATCCACCTTGCTGCAAACTCCTTTCACATAGTTGTAGAGAGCAATAAGGTCCTCTCTGAGCCTCCTTTTCTCCGGGCTAAACAATCCCAACTCCCTCAGCCTCTCCTCGTAAGGCTTGTGCTCCAGACCCTTCAGCAGCTCTGTCTCCCTTCTCTGCACACCCTCCAGTACCTCCATGATTTTCTTGAAGTGAGGGGCCCAAAAATGAATAGAGGTTTCAAAGTATGGTCTCAGGAATGCCAAGTACAGAGGAACAATCACTGCCCTGGTCCTGCTGGCCACACTGTTGCTGATACACGCCAGGATGCGATTGGCCTTCTTGGCCACCTGGGCACATGCTGGCTCATGTTCAGCTGCTTGTCAACCAACACCCCCAGGTCCTTTTCTGCCAGTCAGTTTTCCAGCCACTCTTCCAACAGCTTGTAGCACTGCATGGGGTTGTTTTGACCCAGGTGCAGGACCCAGCATTTTGCCTTGTTCAACCTCACACAATTTGCCTTGGCCCATCAATCCAGCCTGTCCAGATCTTTCTGCAGAGCTTTGCTGCCCTCCAGCAGATCAACACTCCTGCCTAATTTGGTAATGTCCACAAATTGACTGAGGAGTACTTGATCCCTTTGTCCAGATTGTTGATAAAGACATGAATATGGTAAAGATATATCTATGACGCATGATACTGTGTCATATGTTTCACACCAGGCAGTGTTAGCAGATGAGCAGAGTGGTGATGTCTCTCTTTAGATCTTTGCCTCCTGAATAGGAAAAGTCTCCGGGGCTTAAAGTTACAAACACTGAGATGCATTTTAATTATGTCACTGTAGCAATCGAGTGAACTCACTCTGCAGTCAGGAAAAAGAAAACAAACCTAAAAGTTAATCTTAGATGCAAAAGTTGAAAACAGTACCTTATGGCTGCCACAGAACTGGGATAACCAGGTTATTCTTGCTACCCTGTCACCCAGTGAGATCACGAAGCCCAGGCAGAAAGTCTGTCTTTAACCATACCTTGGAGGAAGGATGTTAGTACTACAGAGATAGAGCAGAGTGGAGGTGATCAGACAACAGCAAACATGAATGATCGATTCCCAGCACTTTATGCATGGGTTGAACACAAACACATTTTCATCAGCTGTGCTTCGCTTTCTTTAAAGGACAGTCCTTGTAATTAAAAAAAAAAAACAAACCACAATTATTTAGCAGGAAAAGACCATTTTACACACTCATAATATCTTCTTTGTTATTGTTGTCTATAAAGGCAGGAAGAGAAATTCCTTCAATCATTTTTAAACCCGGTCTGAACAAAAAATTGCATTTAATTTTGTGACTTTCTTGGCTCAGCCGCTAACTTTCCAGTCTTGATATTGTCTTCCATGATAATAAAAAGAACAACTACTGACACCTGGTGGCAAATTAGCTTTTTCTTTCAATCTGGGGTTTTTTTTGGTGGTTTGCTTTCAAATGTGGCTATTTAAAGAGTTTGCTGAAGAAATTATGAACTTATTACTTATTTCCCCATGCTGCCTATCCTACTGCTTTCATGGCTGGAGATACGTTAGAATGCCAGCTCAATGTGGCACTATTCTCAGAAGAATTATTTTGGAATGTAAATACTTTCAGTACCGCCAGAAAAGTAAAAATCAATTAAAACATATCTTATGACAGAAGTTATAATTAGGAAAAAAATTCACTGATCTAGAGAAGCAGATGCACATCACGCTGCCTGAAATGCTTTGGGCTGATCTAACCGCAACGGATTGAGTGTTTCATCTAGGATACAAATGTTGATCCCAGTTTTTTTCTGATGAGAAAATGGGTTGTACTTGCACACGTTTGTAGGAAGACATCTCTCCTCTCAAGAGCAGGGTTTGAAACTCTTCACTCTGCCCTGCCCACTGCCAGGCGTGTATTTCCAGCTGAGTGTCTGACAGCTTTAAGCAGCCTGGCTTGGGCACTGTGATGTGTCTCATGTTCCCTAACGTGATAGATGTCACACGATGGATGTCAGCAGATGGGAGGGTGAGGGGTGTTTTTGGAAGAGGCCACGATGTAAGATCTGCAACAGCCAGTGAGATGTAGAGGCTGTCACAATTTAGGTTGCTCACAGGGAAAAAATGGAATTGTGAAGCCAGAACTAAAAAGCCTAAAGTATTTTGAAAGTGGTTGGTCACATACAGAAAACAAAACATATTTATTCAAAAATGTCCTTGTGGCTTATTAGACCAAGTACGAAAAGAAGGTAAAAACAGTGTCAGTTAGGAACCGGAGTGCACACATAGGTGTTATTATGTATTTTGGATTGGCCAGACCTGTTTTCAGAACAGCTGCTACAACATGTAGAAGCTAGGAGTTTTGAGGGGTAGACCCCTGTCTGACTGCTTTTTATCATTTTTTTATTTTATGAGGAAAAGATACTGTATTGTGTTGACCCTGGCCAGCAGCTTAACACCCACACAGCCAATTTTTCACTCCCCACCTATCAACAGGACAGGGAAGACAACAGGAAGAGCAAAAGTGAGAAAACTCATGGGTTGAGACAAAGACAGCTTAATAAATGAAATAAAGAGGAAAAAAACCAAGTGATACAATCGCTCACCACCTCCCCATGCAGACCAATGCCCAGCCAGTTGGAGCAGAGGCCACCCTTCTCCCTGTTCTTCCTCTACTCTCAGTTTTTATTGTCGAGCATGATATTTTATGGTAGGGGATACACCTTTGGTGAATTTGGTTCAGCTGTCCCAGCTGTGTCCTCTCCCAACCTTTTCCCAGCCCCCAGTAGGGGCAGACAGAACAGGAAAAAGAGAAAGCTTTGATGCTGTGCAAACACTGTTCAGCAATAGCCAAAATGCTGGATTGTTAACAATGTTTTAGTAAAAAATCCAAACCCTAGCACCATACAGGCTGCTAGGAAGAAAATTAACCTCCATCCCAGCCAAACCCAGTACCGGAACCTATAGTTTGTGTTTATTTGCAGCTAGATTTGGAAAGATTAGGAGAAGAAACAAATGTAAAAATTAAGCAACAGAAATAATAGCAACGAGTTGCTTAGTGATTCCTCATGCAGATAAATGGATGTATAAGAGCATTAATTAAGGGAGCACAGTGAGTTGAGAGCAGTTTTAGGAACAAACCACGTTAAAACACACACAAAACAAAAGAGGAACTTAGGGACCTTAGAAATGTGTGATTCTTCTCTAGGGTATTACTTACCAATATTCTTTCGACAGGTTTCTCTGCTAGACTGTTCATCTGCTTGTACATTTCTGCAGAGGTCATGGGTTGGCTTGTTGTCTGTTTGTACAAGCCTTAGCTAAGACCCTGGCTCTGGTTTCATCTTAATTACGATTTCAATTGGTAATATCATTATATGAATCAATGCTCAGATACCAGACCTTATAAAAACCACCATTTTTTCCCAGATGGATGACCGTAGCCTCAGGTTTCATCTCCTCTACTACAGGCCAATCCATTCCTCACTAATAACTTGCTCATTACACTACTAATGCATGTCAGGCCCATTCTGCTTTTTCCTTTCCTACTCCTCCTCTCCTGGATCCTATTCAAAATACACTTGCCATTTCCTGACATTTTTGTGCAGTAGTAGATGCTTCTGCTTTCACAAACTGAGCACGCAGAAGTCAGCACTGGTTGTATTTATTAACCTACGGGAATGCCGGATTAGGATTCCCGCACGTTACTAGCAAGTGATGTAATTTACTCTTTTTTCTCTTACACAAACAGGGTTTAGGGGCATCTCTTGACTTTGATAACAATTTCCTGTTTGTGGGGCTTTGTGCAACAAAATTACAGAAAGTGGAGATGGAAATGACCTAGTAGGTCATCTAATCCTTCCTTCTGGCAATGCAGGATAATTCCTTACAAAAAACCTTCAAGTGCTTCAACCAGTTTAGTTCTAAATGTCTGAAGTAACTAGGCCTCCATCAATTCCCACAGAAGATTATTCTACAACCTAATAGATCTCACAGTTAAGAAGTATTTCATTCCAGTCTGCCTAAATTTTCCCTTGCTTAATTTTATCCCATTACTCAGAGTTATATTCTCTTGTGACACCCAAATATAGTCTTTCTAACCTCAGGGCCCAATTCCCTCCTGCCTCATGTTATATTGCCACTTACATTTACATCTGGAAAGTAGCTTTAAAACTGACAAGGTAAATGGCAAATTGAGGTTGACATTTTTTCATACAGACGTGAAATTATAAACCTTTTAACAGGGGGCAAAGACCATGGCCACACATCACCTCTGTATAAGGCATTAAAGAGACTGGAAGTTGCATGTCCAAATTGGAGAAAGAACAAAAAATATCGCTCAAGTTATTTACAAATTAAGATTCTTTTTCACATAGAAGAATAAAGTATTATATTCATCTCTTTAGAAAAAGGTGACTTTGTTGTTGTGGATACTAAGTACCTTTACAGGAAGGAAAAAAAAAAAGCATTCCAGCGACAATAGCTCCCTTTAACATTGTAGGGACAGTTAAACAAGAATGAATGACTGGGATCTGAAGCTAACTGAATCCAGACTGAAAATTAGGTACATGTTCTTAACACTAAGAGTGATAAACTACCACAGCACAGGGTGGATATTGCTTTCCCTAGTGTCTGCAGAAGATGATTGTTTACCTAATGAAAAATACACATCAGCTGAAAAGGTGCCTATCTGAAATATAAGAGTCTCTGACAACAAAGTGTCAGACTAGATAACCTAATGGTGTGTTCTAGCCTTGAGCAATATGGAGGTATATCCTCAGAGGTACACATAATAAGCTAAAAGAGAATGCAGTGAAAAGTCAATGCAGGAATGCAGCTGGAGACAACTGCTTGGAGGTTCATTGGAAAAACAGAAATTCCTTTCTGCATTAGTTTTATAAGCCTTTTTAATGTGAACACATGACTGGTAGTCATCCTCTAAGTATTTAGTCTTCCATGGAAAATAGAAAATCCTGCTTTCCTAATTGACATTTTCAGAAATCCTCAAGACAGATATGGTTATTTAGTAAAAATCAAATTGTATCTGCCCAAACAGATAAAAACAGAAGAATAAAAACAGGGTTGCAGTGATGGAGAAGGCAAAAAAATCTGGCAGAGTAGAGATGCAAGCACAGCAGAAAAGCAATTCCTATGGTCTCCATGTGACTTGTTAAGAGAGGTTGCTCCTGAAAGAAGACAATAAGCAGTTCAAATATGTCCTACGCTGAAACGTCAAAGCCCTCAGTGGACTTTGAATTCTATGTTCCACCATCATCAGTGATTGACAACATGATTTCAAAGTGTGTCTAAAGATGCAGCATGTCACCTGGTGGGACTTACAAACATGTCACAGAAGGCCAGGCACAAAACTCCCATTGATTTTCTGTGAGCACTGAGCTCCTAAACACCTCTACTTCTTTTGCAAAAAAGTACAGAGGCTACAGCATCACCATGGTGTTTCTGTGCCTTATTACCTGTTGAAAGAGTTCTTCAGCTGGGAATGGTAACATTATTTACACCAGAAAAAACCAAACACTTGTGCCATTCCAGGACATGGCTAGGGTTCAGTGCTCGAGAGCTAAAAGTTAGATGAAATGCAAAGACAGAAAGAGTTAGAAATAAGATCTTCCTGCCTTTCCCTTGTCTCTCCTTCACCTCTTAAGAACTGACTCAGTCTAAGACTGACTCTTGATGTGGTGACTCTGAGGTGGACACTTGTCCCTTCTTTTCCTTTACTATGAATCAGCTTTTCCCTCCCCATCCTTGCCCACTGTCATGTGAAATAGGGAGATTTTCTTAAACCCTTAATGTTTGATTAGTCTGCCAGTGCCCCAGGAAAGCTGAGACTCCTGTGCCTGACCAGCCTGTCAGTGTCCCATTATGCGGACTCTTCATTGAGCATTTCGCCAGATTGGAGGGCAGTTTGACTGACCTGATAAGATCTGGTTGGCAAAGAATTAGAACTGTCAACACTTTAATAAATACAGTTAAAAGGGAGGAGGTTTGGGTTTGGACTACCACTCACTTATTGATGAGTTGGCAAGAGAATCTTCCTTGAGCAAAGCATAGGTGTAATTTCGTGTCTGACAGGCAATCTCTTCTGATGCTGTATTGTCAATCTCATAAAGAACTTTTTGGGGAGATATGATACTAGAAATAATCAAGCTTGAAGGTGATAAATAATCTAAAGTCCACACAGACAACCAAATAAACAGTTTGCCTTTGGACTTTCAGATACGTAGAAAGAACTACCTGTGCTGTGCAAGCAGCTGGGTGGCATAGCTTTAATTAAAGAATCTAATTTATTTCCTCAACCCTCTTTATGCTGGTCTAGGGATTAATGTAATGTTTACTTTTCCAGTCACATCCAGAAATAACAGGATTAAAATGTGCCTATGCCTCAAACAACGCAAAGTTAATCTTTTTAACGAAGAAAAACAGTTCCGTGTCCTCAAAATAAGATGTGTATCTGATTCAGCAGGCCCGATATTTGTGATAATTATTCTATGTTAAATATCCATGCACAGATACATCAGCCAGGTTGAAATGACATAGCTATGCAGTGCTATTTTCTGCTGTTGTTAAATAGACAAGTTCAAGGCTTGACTCACAGTTAAAGTCAGTCAGGGGGGTCTTCAGAGTCTGAGATCAGGATGATTTTCTTTCCTTTCTTTTGCGTTACATTTAAAAAGAAAAAATATTTTTCCTCCCTTGATCTTGAAATGAAGCTTTAAAAGCTTTTACTAGGTTTTGATGAGCACGTATTGGATAAAGACATTCCTGTCACTGAATTGAAAGTATACTTCAATCTCTTGTGTGCCTTTCCCCTAGAAAGGTTCATAGATCAGAGGTATTTCTGACTTATAATATAATCCTTTACACTTCACTCTTAGTTACAATTGTTTAACCTTTCAGTAAATGTTCCCAATGGCCATGCTTGTTCTCCTGACCTGTTTTTCAAGAAGCAGAGCCAATTTTCTGGTTTGCTATATGTAATTCTGAGAGACTAAGTCAGATAAAGTATTATTGAATGATTAGGAAAATAGAACAGGCAAATGTTCTTTGATGGAAGAGCCATACATAACTGTGGTTATAAAAGCATTGATTTTCAGCTTGATTGCAGCATGTTCTGCATGAAGTTGCTTTGTCATAGATTCTGCCTCAGTTACAAGAATGTAATTAGAGTAGCGTGTCAACTGTAAAGATGAATGGATGGACATTTCATTATTTAAGATCCCCTTTCTCAGAGTGAGAATGTTGACTGCATCTGCGTTCAGAAATATGAAAATACCTTCATCCTGGTGATAATATCTATAGATGCCATCTGTACAACTATCTATCCAATGGAAAGAAAGAAATGGAATTGTGCTGAGAAGTACAGAGAGATACCACAACCGTGCGTAGCATATGTGGGCTTGACAAAGCCTATTCTAACCCAAGGATCTCTTCTGAATCATTCAAAAAGTATTGGTGCTGAGCTTTATTATGAAAAGTTTAGAGTGTATCTCCCAGCTCTTTCAAGAAAAGATAAAAAATGCAGAAGAAAATTTTCATCTCTTATAATATTTACACTAATCCAAATGACAGGTAATTCTAGGAAAATATCTGATTCCTAAATTTTAGGAAGTAATATTATTACCCACATTTGCTACATAAAAAAAATTGCCTTTTCCCTAAAKGACTGCAGTTTCTGTAATTAGCTGCACTTACAGCTTCCTATGTGTGGATGACCGTGATCTCATATCATGCTCCTTGAGTTTTGCTTTTTTAAACCATGCCTGATGAACACAGAAGGAAATGGAAGATAGAAGCATAGAACATTTTAGGTTGCAAAAGACCTTTAAGTTTATTGAGTCCAACCTTAAAAGCAGCACTGCCAAGTCCTCCACTAAACCATGTCTCCAAGTGACACATGTACACTTCCTTAAATACCCTCAGGGATGATGACTCAACCACTTCCCTGGGGGGTTTCTTCCAACGCTTGACCACCAAAAAAAAAAAATTTGCAAAGAAATTTTTTCTAATATTCAATTTAAACATCCGCTGGCACAACTTGTGGCCATTTCCTCTTGTCCTACCACTTGTTACCTGGGAGAAGAGGCTGATCCCCATCTTGCTGTAAATTTCTTTCAGGCACCTGCAGAGAGAGTGATAAGGTCCTTCCTGAGCGCCCTTTTCTCAAGGTTAAACAACCCCAACTCCCTCAGCTGATACTTATAGGACTTGTGGTTCAGACCCTTCACCAGCTCCATTGCCCTTCTCTGGGC
Organism: Amblyornis subalaris; assembly: GCA_018881555.1. Classification (NCBI taxonomy): domain Eukaryota; kingdom Metazoa; phylum Chordata; class Aves; order Passeriformes; family Ptilonorhynchidae; genus Amblyornis; species Amblyornis subalaris. The sequence continues at coordinate 24,468,405 of JACAXG010000002.1, read as the reverse complement.
ACACTCCAGCACCTCAATGACTTTCTTGAATAGAGGGGCCCAAAACTGCAGAGAGGATTTGAGGTGCAGCCTCACCAGTGCCTAGTACAGGGAGATGATCACTGCCCTAGTCTGTCTGGCCACAGGATTTCTGATACAAACAAGGATACTGTTCATGCATGAGCATATATTTAACATGAACATGAACATTTTTCTACCTGCTCTGCAGCAGAAGAGACTGAATCCATTCCAGCAATTACAAAGTAGAAAGGAGAATTCACCACTTAGTGGAATCGTGAACCACTGGTACACTTGAAATTGGCCATCCCCCAAGTGCAGGCTTTTTCTTACTGTAACTGAATCACTTGTCTGCTCACATCCCTCCCCTTGCTTTAATTTTTACTCTACTGAGCAAACTTTTTTAATGATCTTGGGAAATCTGTTTGAGATAACATTTAGTATTTCATCCACGTGCATTGCCAAAGCACTTTCTGAAAAGCTCTGTGGGCTTTAGGTTGCTATCTGCCTCTGATGCTCTGCTGCTCGGGGCTTGCAGGCACTCACTGGCTGCGCAGAATATAGAGCTGCTTTGCAAATGGTGATAGACCCGGTGGTGCGAGGAGATACTGCAGAGGGGAAACAACACCTGCAAGGGCTGATGATCAGAAGGGACTTGGAGACATCAAAGAAATTTAGAAACTATCCAAAAGCCTGCTACCGTGAGTGAAGAGGAAATAGAGATGATGGTGAGAAGGCACCCTTCACAGAGGGTGGATGGACGGGTTTGCGTATTTTTGCTGCTTCAGTGGAAAATGATTTGTCAAAATTTAAGAGTACTATCACCAACTTTCTGTTGTAATCAACAACAGAGTTAGTTGTTAGCTAGTTAGTTAACTCTTTTTTCATTGTCCTACAACATTCAAAGCCCTTTACATGCCACGTCGGTTATCAGTATATTTTGAGAGTTCTTTCTTATAGTCCAGTCTCATGTTGCTTAAGAAAATTTGATTTTAACTTCCAGGTCTGTATCTTCCCATTTTGCCCAGCTATAACAACATCATCTGCAGTTCGTCTTTACTTTGTGTGGGGAAATCTCTGCAGGAAAGAGATATACATGCAAAACATGCAGTCTGGGATTCAAGGCCTACTGGCCTCTGCCAATAAATTTCCCTGTTATTCCCATTATTCTCAAAGCAAGATAGTTAAACTCTGGTCAGGGAGTTTATTGCTGTCATGAAGTGGGTCAGGAACAGCTCTGAAGCAGCAGTGGCACTGTACCTTGCTCTCCCTTGTGCACAACTTGAGGCTTGTTGGTGCAGTGGGACGCCTTTCTCATGCTCACCAAGAAATGTGGAAAGGCAAGAGGAGTTTTTGTCAGTAGTTGTCATAGAGCATATGGCAATACCATGCTCAGTGATTAAAACAGGGAACAAAATCAAGTGTTGGTCCAAACACAGAACTTAGCATGTGGGAGAAATGTCGATATTTCTAAACAGCTCTTTTATGCCAAAGTCAAATTTTAGGGTTTTGGGCATGTTAAAAATTTAATCTTACATTATTATGAGCAGTTTTGATAGAGCCTTCCTAGATTTTAAGTCCACTAAGAAGAAGAAATATTATTGCTTTATTTCTGTGTTGTATGGAATTTTAAAAATCTTTATTTTAAGATGGAGACATTACAACAGAAAGGGTAAATAAAACACCCCTATATGTGGGCATCTGCTCTTTCAGAAGTGACTGAAATCAAAATAAAAAAATACTCCCAAAAGCTTTTAGGTGTGGTAAAGTGAAAATTACTTAATTAATGTCATTTAATTAGCGAAAAATTATCAAAAATTGTATAAATTAAAAAGCAACTGAGTAAGAAATTCTTAAAGACAGTTCAGGACTGAACACTTCTCAGAATTGTTGGAATATTAGTTGAAATCAATACTGTATTGTGGAAATTAATTTTAAGAACTCCAAGTAAATGAAAAAAAGATGTTAAACCACAGTACATTTTGATAGGAGGTTTGAAAATTCTTGTTTAGTTACTATATGCTCAACAGCAGTTCATTTTGAAAAATGTTCAGCTATCTGGGGTGTCTTCCTCTTTTACCACTGCAAATCACATTAACTGCAAATCTTGCTACTTAATTAATTGTTTTTAAATTCTGGTACATCTGCTAGCTTGGGAGCAGACTGTAGTGAGACTGGTCTCCAGGCGACTTTAATTATGTTTTCCATTCACATGATGGAAGTTCTCAGCCATCAGATGCCACCTGCTATCATTTTTATTTCCAGTCGTGTGAACTCTTGCTCAGGGCAGCAAAGGGAACATTAGCTGTCATACTTGTAAGGTGCACTGTCATGAAAGCTCTGCTATTGTATTGCACTTGCAAAGCCAGAACCAACTCCCAAAGCATGCACTAGATTGTGCTTTGATCAGTAATAACAACGAGCAGCTTCTTTTTTTTTTTTTTTTTTTTCTGAAAAACCAACACAATTTTGACTTCAAGACACTGGAAAATATTATTTTTATTTTCAACACGGTTCTTTCTGATCCTTGAAGTTTCTGTTCATTTTTCTCTTCTCTTTTTGTTCTCTCATTTTTAATAACAAGCTGAATTGAATACCTATGTCAAAATAACCAGTAAGAACCAAGCAATGAAGCAAGATTTGTGTGAGTCTCATTAGGAATATTCTTCTCTGAGAACTATGGTCATGTTGTGTGGGGCATTTTCATCACACAACCTATTTTCTATGGGTATGTGTAGACCATTAGCCAGTCAGTGGGGTTTGATTAAGTCCACTCTAATATGTGATCATCAGTTAAAGACAGAGAAAGCAGAAAGTGTTAGCCGAGGTTTAGGATGAGAATTCCTCCCTCAGTAACTGCTTAGCTTTTGAAATTTTCTTTAGTTTTTGGTTCAGTGAATTGTCTTCCAGAGACATCTAGTAATTCTCCAGGGTCTTGGTACTTAGTCCAGATCAGCCATAGAGCAATCTATTGGCTTACACCATGCTTGATTAGGATATTAGCTACCATTCTACTTGGACACTGTGGTTACCCCACTGATGTGTAAATTAGTTTCTGTCTGCAAATTTGATATTACCATCATGTTCTTTGGTAAGCTTCCAAATAGAAAGGTTGGTTTAGACACAACATGTATCATAATGCTTCTAATAGTAAGAGGGGTTTTAGTCAGCTGTTTTAACACAGTGCATCATTATCTGAGCTATCAATAAACTGTTTCTGAAATACTCATTTATCTGAATAAAACTTTAAATTTAAGGGTTTTTAATACCCTTACATATGTTTTAGTGAGAGATTTATAGGAAAAAAAGGCCCAGAGAAGCCTTTCAAGAGAGTACAATTCGAGACCCGTTTATTTCCCAGAACTTCCTTTTAGTTATGAAAATTATAGGTTGTATGGAGCTGCTGAAGATCTCCTGTTCTGAAATGCACAATGTACACTGTATTATAAATCCATTGTTAAAAAAGTGTAAAAGTTTTGTGAACCCCAGATCTGGAATTCACTTCAGAGAAGTATTTGAAATATTCCATTTTGGAAGTTTGTTTAAAACTCGAACAACCAAACTCTGTACCAGAGCACTGGGGCATCCTTGTCTAATAGCTTATTACCAACCTCCTAGGGATTCACTGCCATGAAAGGCACTGTATAAGCTTAGAGGAATTTTTTTTTCTTGCCCCATGTGTAGTTTAGATGTCATTTGCAGTTACTGTGTACTGGTAGTTTACTTCAAAAGAATGCTGATCGAAGCCAGAGGAAAAGATCGAGATGTGTGCTAAAAAGAGGCAAAAAATAAAATACGGCTTTGCTGTTCTACTGAGATACATCTGTGCTGGCTGCCAAATGCTCATKCCTAGTTAGAATTCAAAATTGATCATTTTAGCCTGTAGAGATAAGAACAAAGTCAGATTGTATTTGTTTAAATATTTGGTGGTTTATAACAAAATAATTTTTAAGTATTACTGTACTTTAGTCTTTCACAAGAGTCAATAAAGGAAAAACCTGTTCATTCACCTGAGGAGAGCTTATACAAACATGCTTACTTTCTGAGGATATAGACCAGAATACAATTGTCTTCAAATACCTCCGGAGAATAACCATAAAAAGAAAAGGGTGCTTCAGAGTGCTCCACAGATGACAAATTATTTCATCAGCTTTGCCTTTTAAAGTCGGTTGCAGGTTCTTTCAAAATAAGGCAAAGGCTAGGGTTGTCAGAGGTACCCAAAACTTTGAGCTGCATAGTATTTTGGTGGTTTATGTAAGCCCTTTAGGAAGACCTGAACATCAAACATGTCCTAAAAAATTTCTGAAGAAAGGTTTTTTCTTTTGGAAATTCCTCTTCTTAACTAATGTGAAAAAGGATACCCACCAAGAGGTGAGAGAACCTGTTGCTGTTGTTTTTAAGAAAAAGACATAATGAATATTAAAACCTGATGTAATGTAAGCTATGTTCCCAGCCACACTCCTATAGTTTAAAAGTTAAACCCTAGACCAGGGCAAAGCAAAAATGAAAGGGCCAAATTTCTCATTGTCTCAAATCGCACTAAGATAACTTGTTGGTCAATTCATTTTTGCAGTTGTTTTCCTTTGAGTTGATAAGTTATGTGTTATTAGTGTCTTATAACAATATTTAGGAACTTCAGAAGTCCTGATAAGTTTTCTCTCCTTCTGTAAGATCTACGAATTTTTCATTTCTTTGCAACCAAGTCATTTATTTCATTCAAATGTGTAGATGTAAATGCTATATACATTCAAAGGAACTTCTGTGGTTCAAGGTCCTACACAACCTCCTCTGGACAATTTTCTGTAAATCATTGCAGCCTAATTGGATAAATCTGGCTTTAGAAATCAAATGTTAGTCATCTTGGCTTGAAAAGGATATACTGAGTGAAGTATTTACATTTTCAAAAGAATATGTGTTATTGGAATCGGTCATTGCTAATTTTTATGGACTTTAAAAAGAAACAAAATAAATACACCAAAACTTCCAAATTATAAGACTTAGTGGAAAAATTTTCCAGTTATTTACCATATTTACTATATATTATGTATTTCAGGTTATTGGAAAACACATTGATTCTTTCAACATAAATTATGGCTTTAAAATATATGAAAGTATGTTATCCTAATAAATGACAACTTATATAAAAAAAGGAAATAAGGAACTTTAGGGCTTTATTTAGATCCAGTCTGTCATTGTAAATGATGCTGTCAATTTATTTATTTTTTCATAACCTCCAGCAATAGAAGATTATTGTGATAAATGATTCATATCGCTGCAATATATACCTTTCAAAATTTCCATATCTGGCAACTAATAGGCACTTTTTGAAGGCTTCAATAGGCTCCTTAGCCAGATAACATGGCTGGAAGCTGCCTCATGATTAATTTCATCTAAATGTGGTAATTATCATACTTTGAAGTAATGCCTGCAAAACATGCTTTCACAGAGAGTTAGTGGAAGCAGAGGATTAACCTAGAAACATTTCAGTTCAGAGCAGCATATCACCCAAGTAGAAACATATTTTCTTCTGAATTTTTCAAGATTTTTTGTTAGACTGCTTGGCAGTCATTTGCATTACCTTATCTCATATCAACTTCTTCACAGCAACTTAGAAAGCAACAGAAACAGAAGCAACTTTGTATTATTAGCAGTAATGGGATAGTCTTGGGTTTGCAAGCAACTTAATTTGACGGTTTCTGCCTTGAAGTATTTCTTGTATTAGTGTTTAAGACTACAATTCATTTATCATTCAAATATGTTGTGAACATAAACATTATCCTGCCTGTATTCCAGGCACCCTATAGATTACTAGAGAGGATGTTAATTTCCTCATAACCACCCAGGCAAGTAACTTCTATCAGTACTGTCTCACAGGATCCCCCTGAACTATTTCTTGGTTGTACAGGTGAGACTAGTGAAAAAGGTATGTGAGGTGCCAAGTATGCTTCTAAAAATAGATGATTTTTGTAGCCAGTTAAAAGGCTGAGGCAGAATAACACCAAGAATTATAATGGAGAGAGAAGGTGTCTCTGAGTATTTCTGCTCACTTATACCTTAGTAAAGATTTCAAATCTCTCAGCCATCATAAAAAAAGTCCTACAAAAAAATGGCACAAAAATCCTACCCTAAATGCAGATGAGACTGAACAGTCTTTTAGGTAGACTGTCTGGCCATGCTGCATTTTGATACAGCTAAGTCATTTCAATTTTATTTTAATCAACCAGGGACAGATTTTGCCTACTCTTACATGGATCATATATAGGAATGAGTCTCTCCAGGTTCAAAAGGTGTTAGGTGTGAAGGCTTCCAAACTAGGCCTCAATTGTATGATTGTCAATAATTGTAGGAAGAGAGTGCCTTTCATTATGTCTCTGTACTTAGGCTCTTGCACACCTTGCCTTGCATTCCTGCAACCTGACAATGTGCACATGGTCAGCAACCATAGCTCAGCTGCTACATGTGAGCCATGGTAACTCAGTCACATGCCAAATCTCATGTATTACCAAAATTAAACAATAGTGTCCATGTGCACACAGGTTTTGTCGTGTGTACACTTAGGATCAAATTAGTRCCACTGTACCATGAAACAAACAGAAGTGAACTGAACCACTGTATCATTCGAATGCACTTCACAGCAAATAAGCTCTTTCACCTCTAAAGCTCACACTGCAGTTTTCTATCTACCTTTATCCTTCCTATGTTTTTATGCACGTTTTTTTTTTTTTTATTTACAGATAAAAAAGAAGCTGCTGTGTCCAAAGAACTCAAAAGTAAGAAACTACTATCTTTTATATGCCATGCAGTTTCAGAGTGCATTTAATTAATCCAAAAGTAATAGTTATTGAGTTGTGGAAAATACAAAGAAAGTAGCTACACCATTTATAATTGAAAAATGATGTGTTTAGGCTTCAGCTGCCTCCTACTTTCTAAATCCATTCTTATCCTACTTCTAATTGCACACTCCTCTTTGTGACTGACAGTTTTGCCTTCCCGTCTTTCCTATCACTGTCTTCAAAAACAAAGGTTTCATAGGGAAGAAAATGTCAAACTGAGGTCTCAGCTGAATGTGCTCTTAGTGGCAGCAATTTTCATAAATAGGCTGGGAAGACTCAGAGTTCAACATGCTGAGGAACACCACATTTATCTTCACAAATGCAAAAGAAGGGCCCTGCCTATCTAGGTACCTCTGGTTCCAACAGAGAGACTTCTGAGGCTGAAGAGAAATGGGAATTGTGTTCTTCTGAAAAAATAACCACAAAATGCTCTGAGAACACGGTATCGTTAAAACGGGACCACCTACGTCTTCCTTTTCTACAAATTTGCAAGCATCAATGTCTCGATGCAGTAAGGACAGTAAGACAGTTTCTTTGGTAAAGCTTCATCTGCTCAGCATTCTGTTCTGAAAGTACAGTCTACAGGAAGAATTGGGAAAAACTGGGGGCTTTGAAATCTCATTCAAATTCACGATTAGAGAGTGAACTGACTCCCGTCTCCATGTATGAACTTTCATGACTTTTATGGCAGAATGATCTCTTGCCATCCTCAGTTTTGCAGCAATTTATTAAAACATTTCTTTTGGCAATCAAAAAAAGCGTATACATTGGTTTCTTATTCAAATTTTGCAGAAATATCAAACAAAATATTTAATAGACTTACTCTACAAGTAATGTCCTCTTAGTGAAATAAGTGCCTGTTTTCAAGCACATCTTAACCCACTAATTTGGACACATGATTCCTCAGAGTAGCCTTCCATTGCCTAAAGGGGTCCTACAGGAGAGCTGGAGAGGGACTTCTCAGAAGGGTATGCAATGACAGCACAAGGGGTAATGGCTTTAAACTGAGAGTAGGTTTAGATTGGGTATTAGGAAGAAATTCTTTACTGTGAGGGTGGTGAGGCACTGGAACAAGTTACCCAGAGAAGCTGTGGATTTCCCATCCCTGGAAATGTTCAAGGCCAGGCTGGATGGAGCTTTAAGTAACCTGGTCTCATGGAAGGCCTGGCAGTGGGGTTGGAATGAGATGACCTTTAAGGTCCCTTCCAACACAAACCATTCTATGATTCCTTTCATGGGAGAATTCCCCAGCAGCTGTCACAGCAAAACTTCCCAGCTCCATCGCTTGAGTGAAATTTGCACAGTGAAATTTGCAGCTGAAACTAGTTCATACAAAGATGCAGAATCATTAGCACTTATACAATTTGTGAATTACTGAAAAGGGTATGCTTGCAAAAGCAAGTTTAAACTTTGGGCACTTTTGTTTCAATGCTACTAAAAAGTTACATAAAAATTAAATTGATTACAGAAATTTTTAGACAAACATTTCCTTAATTTTATTTTTTCTCAATTAAAATTTAGTTGCTCAGAAACTAAATATTTAAAATAAAAATCTTTGTAGAACAAAATGACTCCTAACTTAGTTTGTTTTCACAGMTATTGTGAAAAAAAGTTTAAAAAAAGTCTCACTGTCCAGCATCTCAGCTCTCAGCTGAGAGCTCAAAAGGGAATAAATGCAAGGGTCCTGCAATTTTGTATTAAGTCCAGCTTGACACTTGTAGGACATGTGTGTTGGATCTCTCACTTCTGCAAGAATGGGCACTTGGGAAAGTAATGCTAAGTAAATTCTTCTTCAAGGTCTTCTACAAATTTCCCTGAAGGAGGGGTGAGCACCCCAAATAATTACAATGCTGTGATAATAACTAAGTTAGGATATAATTATCTGCTGCAGGCTTTTAAATGGATGGAAACAAAGCAATCCCACACATGCAATACTTTGTTTTCATTCTGTTTCACAAGACAATCTGATGCATCTTTTATGAACTTCTCAAAAGACTGGAGGGGAAGAACTCAAAATTACATTCCTGATTTAGCCTCGTTCTTTTTCATTGTAATAATACAGTGACAGATGTGAAGGATTAACTAACATTTTTTGGCATTCTATAATTCAGCTTGTGATTAAAATGATTAGTTATTTCCTCTCAAGATATGGAAATGTGAATTTTCATTTAAAGGACCTTCCAGTTGATACAAAAAACCCTTTATGACAATCAGTGGAGTTTAGCTTATGGATATTTGTTAAATTACTGTGGTTTAAGTACAGTCTGTTTTGGTAGTTCCTGAGGATAAAAGCAATTAACTAAATACTAGTAAAGAGTAAATAAATCTAGCAGGCTACTTAGGTTCTTCTATACTGGGCTGAGATTCCCCAAATCCACTTGCGTATGCACATACCATTCATCATTTGGACCTGCATTCTGCAAGGCCATGTTCTACCAACAAAGACAGTACAGTGCAAATGCCTGAAGAGACCAAGAACAGACCAACAGTTAAATGGCCTCAGAGGCTGTGTCTCTCTGCTGAGAGAATACACCAGTTGCTCTTTCAATTTCAGGATCAAACATGATGTTCTCCTAATGCTCCACCATTCCTCAGGATGGAGAGAGATTTCTGGTGTAGCCAAGTCAGGGCGTGTACTCTGTAAAAGTAGCCCAATTTCACCTTTTCTAACCCGGGCAAGTTTCACATTAGGGGAGAAGATGCCACTCTGAATAGCTGTGGGATCCTCTCAAGTACCACTACTGAATTCGCAAGAGTGAATCCTCAAGAGTTGACAGAGGCTGGTTCAGGACTTTCTGCTCTCATAGCTGCCAGATCAAATGTAGAGACTCCCAGCACATAGCTGTTGTCTGAGGGGCAAGGCCATGCTGAAACCTCTACATGCCTCCTTTCCTCTACTTTGCCAATAGATATTGAATTACTAAGCAGAAAAAGCTGAAAGAAGTGCTTCAGTGCCTAACAACCAGAGCTTACTAGCCCTTCAGTTGGTTATTCTGTTGTTGCCTTTGAGTTTATTGAAGACAACTCAGCTCTTCTCCTTTTGGGTAATCTCTTTGTTGAACTCTTCAGTGAAAAAACATGTTACAGGCTGTACCTCACTGGAAGCATTTCTCAGATTTCTGTGAGATTTTTAAGGTATAACGGTTTGCAATAAATGGTTTTGTTTTTTGGGTTTTTTTTAAGAGCCAGCAAAAGCTCCTGCAGCCAATCCAGCCATCAAAAAAGCAGCAGCACCAGGTAAAGGAGAAAAATGTTTGCATACAGTGTATTTCTTATGCTCTTGAACCAGTTTATAGCATCATAGCACCATCTGCTGGATTGCAGAAATCCAGTGGGTTTTTTTTGTTGTTGGGGTGGTTTTTTGTCTGGTTTGCTCTAAATCATTGTGATAAGTCATATGTGAAATTTTTGCTAAGAACAAAAGTGTTTAGCATTAATTTCTAACATTATGTTTGCTCCTTGTCCTCCCATGGCAGCTAAGAGTTGCCATATCGGGCCATTCTGCAGGCCTTGAGATCAAAACAAAATTAATCTGAATGTAAAGACTGATTTTAAAAGCAATATTTACAGAAATTAGTTTCCATGTGAAACTAATTGTATTTGAGTCCTTTGAGAAGGGGATGTGATATTTCAAAGTGTTGATCTCACAGAGGTTGTCAAAATGGAGCTCTTAGATAATCATAAATACGCACTGAAAAGAGAAGCAAACTTTTCTTAAACAAATAATGGCATAAATTCCTATCTGAATTTAGATTGGATTGTAAAAATCTACTAATTTTTATTTATTTACGATCTCGTCTGCTTCACAGACATCTTCAAAAATGCCACATCTCCTTTCTGCTTAATTAAATGAAACCAAATACAATGAATTACAATCCAAATACTCATTATAGTTGTAGTTTGACTACCTTTTATATTAACTATCAAAAAACCCCTCAGGAATTCCCATATGAAAATGTGGAGAGTATAGAACATAATATTATTCTAGTCTAAAGCACAATAGCCAGCACTGCACCAGACTCTGTGCCTGCTGCTGGCATCCCAGGAGTGGCCAGCCCACACTTCCTCTGCTGCTTCTTGCCCCCAGCTGATCCCACCGTATGGACCTGAAGTCTATTTATTTCCTTTTTTCTTTTCTTTAAGATTGTTTTCTGGCTATCTTTAATTCAGACCATTTCAGTAGTCTGCCTCAGAGTCTCCTCCATGGAAAAAGGGAATAATAACTTGCATCAGCAGGGGTGATTGGGAATCGGTCAAGGATCAGTGCAAGCCAGGAACACCTTCGGTTGTCTCTACCCCTGAAGGACTTGTAGCCTGGAATCACAGTGGATGTGACCTATTGCAGCACATATTGCATGGTTGTAAGATGTACTGTGTGAAACTGGCCTAGGAAGCAACATTTCCCCACCAGTGCTCCCAGCCCCCGCCTGCTGTGTTTGTTTGACACCGTGTTCGTTTGTGCTAACATAACTGGGAAAACAGTGCAAACCACACCACTGCCATGGCTTACAGCTAAAAGCTGTCCTAGAAATGTGTGTGTGTGGCAGGGCATTCAGTCTGGATCATTTCAGTAAGTCTAGCTCCACAAACACTTAAATTCATGTAACTGATAATTTCTTAAAGCAATTTTGTTGCCAAAGTGTGTTGTATAGCTAGACCCTTGGAAGTCTCAACGGTACGCTGTGGAAGTTGTTATGTTAGAACCATATGCTTATAATTAATTCATTCCACCTGCTTATATCCAATATTTGTGTTCATTTTTAAAAAATATTCCAATGAGTCTGCTTGTTGGCAAGAATGGTGATGACAGTAATCTGCTTAAGATAAAGAAATGGGGAAAACTGGCATGACTTCTTACGGAAAAAATAAAATAAGTTTGTCTGTTCCGACACATTTCTAAATATCTAGTTTGCCTTAAAAGTGATAAAGAGCAGTAGGCTTTGAGTTCTGCATTTTGCTTCCCCTCCAGTTCTCTGAAAATTAATTTACCACCAGAATAACTCACCATAGCAAAATATTAAATATGCTTGTTTGGCAACATCTTAAGTAGAGTGTTGCCTATTAGCACAGTAAATTAAATACATTATCCAATTTCATATTTCATTTTCTTACACATATCTTATTGCATCACAACCTGTACCCAAGAATGCCTAAAGCTGAAGGTTTACTCCTCTTAACAGACTGAACAGACTGAGAGCACAGCTGGTCATCTCACAGTGCATCTACATCACATATGTTCCTGATCTTAATGTCACTGGTTAAGAAATCCCTGCCTAATTCAACGTGCACTATTTTTATCTCCATATATATATACAGAGAAAGAAGGAAGTGAATATGGATTTTGGAAGTCTATGAGAACTTCTGGGTCTGGAAGTTGACAGCTGCTCTAGGAAACCAGCCTCAATAACTTAATTTTGAAAGTGGATATTTCCAAACATTTCCAGTTTTTTCTAACTGGAAAAAATTACCTCTCTGGCAGCCAATGGAAACTGGGCTTGAAACCCCAGTGTCTGGCTGTAAAGCAGAATAATTTAATAGATATATGCAAGTGAAGATGTTCTGAAGGGAGAAATCAGAGTTGAAGATATTTTGTTACACCAGTCTTCCTCAGTTACTCTGTTTTATGCTGTCCCCATCCATTTCCTCTTCTTTTTCCACAGTGCATTGTCTCCCCAGCCTTACAAAATCCTTTTCCCCTGAGGAGTGGCACAGGTTTCTTTCACAGGATTTCCTCAGGCAGCCAGTGCCACTGAGCCTTGTGCACTCCCTTAGCTAGGGAGAGGGACGGGAATAACTCATCTGTGAGGCCATCTCAAGGGATGACCTCACATCATAGGCAAGACATCTGCACCTTCCCTAAGCACCAGTGATAGTGCTACCCCCTGAAAATTTGCTTGTTTTAAAAATCAGTTCTAGCTCTTTTCAACACTGCAAAAATTAAATCCTAATTGCAGAATTTTGCTGGAATGATCTTGAAATTTTAAACTTAATTTTACAATATGTTTAACAGATTTGTACTGTCACTTAACTGCCTAATTACTGGGTTTTAATGTCTAATTTTCCCCATCTTCCTCTCCACACACATGCAAAAAAAAAAAAAAATCTTATTCGTCTCTCACTCACTTTGGGTTCATAACAGAAACTCTTTCTGAGAACAATTTTCCCCTTGAAAATCAATAAAATTTAGTCTGGATCCAGAAAGAATAAAATAAGTGTGACAGACAATAGCTAATTTTAAGTGTTCAGATGTCAGCTGCATCCAATCTCCCAAACTGACTGCCAGTTGTGCTAGAATTATTGTAAGAAGCAGAAAGATGACGTTATATAGAAAATTATATAGGAAATGGATTCTTTGGGTAACTACAGAATATTAGAATGCAGACTATACTGAAAAACCTTGTGATGGGTTGTATAGGTTCAGATCACTCTGCCTAATGCAGGAAGAAGTACTGATTTTACTGGTAATGGGCAGTATTTACTTAGCAGGGAAGTTATTTTAATTCTTGGTTCAAGAAAAACAATTGTAAATAAAACAGCAGCAGGAAAGCTACTGCCATAAGGAATAACCAGTTTTGCTCTACATTAAAAGGAAAAAATAAAAAAAGTTTATGGGACAGTAGGTATGCTTTGAAATGTAGAAAAGATTTATCAAGGAGCTGGCTCATTGGTTGTCTTTTAATTATCACCCGTAGGACACAAGTATATTGAAAGAAAGCTAAAACCACATAAATGTTACAGAAGATTACTAAAATTCAGCACTTCTATTGAATAATTTGCCAACACATTGGAACACGCAAACTCATAGATTGCTTTTCAGGTTTCTCAGACTCGGGTAGCTCTCTCAAGTCACACGTCAGGGATGTATTTTACTCACAACACCACACCTTCTGCATCATCCATCAGCCTACATATTCTCATCTTGTGTAGATATGTGTGGTCACATATCTTCTTGTTTAGTCAGTCCAAGAGGAGAGACTTCAAAAATCAGTGTCAATTTTATGTTACACACCCCCTGTAAGTACTTTTGGAAAAAGGAAAAGGAGTCTGTCTCTCTCACGTATATGCATACAGTTAAGTTTGCCATCCTGCAGTCTCTTCAGGATCTTATGTCTGAGTGCCTCTATGTTCCCTGAAATTTCTCTTTATAAGCAACCACTGCACCTGGTGAAAACATCTCTGYGTGTGTTTCTGTCATATTGGTGTTACCAACAACATTATTCTGGTAAATAGAGTAGCCTGTTCAATTTTTTGTTTCCTGAAGTTAACCCTCTCAGACTTTTTCAGAACGTAAGCACAGCCATTCTCAGGGTTTGTATTCCAGGTWTACAGTCTAACTTTTCAGGGACAAATGTTAGAGGTAACTTATTGAATGTATAAGGACAGGTTTTTCAGTTAATTTCTGTACAAAATAAATCTTCACTCAGCAGGTGTTTATGCAGCAGTAAACAAAATAAACCCCTGCTGCTCGGGGTCCTTGGATTTAGATCCAGGATCATTCTGTAGTCCTTCTGAATCACCAATGCTTTCTTTTCAGTTCATGTCAGCATAATTCCTCCTCTTTCCSACCTTAATTCTTTGGGAAGTTAAATATCATATCTTCTCTGACTTACTAATTTTCTTTCTGGTTTTAAAGGGGTAGTTCCAGGCTTGCCTGTTTTTGCACAGTAGTTGGAAATGATCTGATCTCAGTCCCCACAAAATGTCRAAGGATAGGAGAAACTGGGTCTTGGTCCTCACCAATTTGTCCTAAGGTGCTTCCATTAGGCTTTATTGAAGCCTCACAGCTGACTCTGCTCCTGGTCTGCCAGGAACGCTCTGTACCCTTAGCAGCTCAAACCTTGTTGCTATTGCAGTAGTCCATCACTCAGCCACTTAATATCTGCAGGAATCTATTATGTGGATGGAGATGTATTCCTCAAATCATTTCAACCCACTGACATTTTCATCCCACTTCAAGCCTGAGAAAATATTAGAGTACACGACATCTTAAATTGTCCACAGGMTCATGCAAGCTAAGCCATTATCTAACTCTGAATGGGAAAGGAAAAATGAATTCTTGACTTATGTCACAAGAGACATCCTGAAGGGGGAAGAATTTTCTGTAGTTAGAAGATTTTACTTTACAACCTTGCATTCTTTACATATAGGATTTCTTTAAATGGAGCATGAAATAGCTTATTTTACACTAAGCTTTCTAATCTGAAATCCAGTTTTTATTTACTAATTTTTCAAAATGTTTTTGAGTAAATGGCCTGAAATCCATGATATTTTTACTACTTTTGCTAGGATGTAGAAATGCCCAGTCTCATAGCTTGGCACATTACTTTGCATTTACATTTTCCTTAGAGTATTCTCTGTTTCAGGATGATGTARAGTTAAAAGAATTTTCAATACTTCCTTTCAGATCACAGTGTCTGTGAAGACACTTGTACTAGAAATGCAGCTTTTTTTCTTTTTWTATTAGGTATTTGCTATGCATCAAAGTACTGTGGTATTGCTAACACAAAGACAGCACTACTTTAAGAGCAAGGCAGGGGGAGCAAGTTAACTACAAAAATGACTTTTTTCATACAGGAAAGTAAAAATAATGAGAAGAAAAGAGGGTCAGATTAAGTGCTACTAAAAAATCACAGATAAAAGGATTATTTAAGTGTCCACTCTTTACAGAAAAAGCATTTTAAGGTGCCTCATTCTCAGGCTGCCAAACTTTCATGGCCCTGAACTTGTTTCACAATTTAAGTGCACTTTTGGCTAGAATTGGGCCAAATTTCAGCAAGRACTTAACAAATCTTTAAGTTTTGAACTCCATCTTGAGTTAGCGAAGCATTCAAGGGCATGCTTAAGCTTTGTTGAATCTAGACTATCACATACACCATGGATATGATTATCTTTCCAGGCATTRATGTTTTGGAAGTGGTACCACCTTCGCTTTGCTAGAGTGGGAATAAAAGGATCTCATCCTGTTCATTGCGATCATTATGAAAATGTCACTTGATTTTCAGGGGAGCAGTGGTGTGGATTAGAGTTTTCTATAACATATGTGATTATATTACATCTACAATTTATCATGTACAGTTTTGATGCCATTGATTTCTGCCTGTGAAGAAAAGCTATGGACCAAATAGATGGAAGTGAAAGCATTTGTGTTTCATCCAGGCTTTTCTTTCTTCTCTTTGCATGAAAGATATTTCTTTTTCTCAGGTATTTCCCAACAGGCTGGTAGATTTCTCACACAAAGATACTGATACAGAGAACTGTCAYCTGCTTCCCTTTTCTTCACAAAAATCCATCAGAAAAACTGTTTATTACCCTCCTGAAAAGATGATCCTATATAGAGGAGAGAATACATGTGTGGCATGRTTTCACGAAGGGGTTTCTTGGGTGTGTTCTTATTCCAGAAGGAAATGTATTTGTGCATTTCATTACCTTTATAAATCAAAGTGTAAAGTGGCAGTGAGGTTTTCCACACTGATCTAGAAAGTAAGAATAGCAGCGAAATATAGCAAAACACATACGCCTTGGGAGCAGGAGAACTGGAAAAATCTAGTTTGATGCAAAATTTTCTCATGTGGATTATCTCCAGTCTAACAACGTGACTGAACTCAATTTGCAACTTTTGCCTTCAACAGAAGGGACTAAAGGGATCTTCTCTTTATCTAGATACTTATGTTCACAATATTCTTAATGAAAGGATATCTTGGAGAGCTTTACCACTCTGTCTCATTTGGTTTTAATTAACTAACATGATATGAATGTCTGAGAAGGGAAATGACAGACTATAAAACTGAGATTACAAAACTGTAAAACCAAGCTAACTTTCTGCTGTCTAAGGATTTAAGTAYTCAAGACACTGCATAGAATATGACAACAGTAGGCTTCACTGAAATATTTGTGGTAAAAGATAAACAACAGGACAGAAAACCCCATTTTTATGGAGCTACCGAGTGCAAACAAAGTGGTGTTGGTTAATTAAAGAGTGGTGCACACCACACAACAGCAAATCCACTTGAAATGCCATTTATTTGTACTTTTCCCAATCCGTGTCATTCCCTATACAATTTTTATTTTCCTGAATATTTATTGGACATGTATACTTTATCTCAATTAGGAGATAACAGGTGCGCACACACACTCATCCATGTGTGCACATACCTATATGAATTGTGATGGGATATCAATTGTTCTCTCCTGTTGGATGGCAGAGGGTCACACTTTGTGACTGTCTCTCCTGGTAGTAAAAATGAAAATACACCGCAGCAAATTTGCCAGCCTAGATGCTTTTCAGCACTATTTGTGCTTTAGGGAAGAATGTGGATTAGGGAAGAGCTAGAGGCAGATTCAGGCTCTCTGCTGTCTCCCACCTACTCTGGATTGCCTAGGAGTATGTCACTGGCAATGAAACAAAAAACACGTTTATATGCTTTTATGGGCATGTTTTACATAATTTTGCCAGTTTTRATAAAAAAAGAAAAGCCATTTGTTCAAAGCATCAGAGTGTATAAAGATGGTAAAATGTCAAACTAAATCAGATCTCAATTCCATGCATGGTAGAAAAATAATATATTACCAGCAAAACTTCCCTGAATAAAAACATGCTGTACAGTCTTATATACATGCAAAAAAGGTTAAATATAAAAAGAATGACAAATGCCCTGGCAAAGGTCTAATGTGTCTACAGTTGGCAATATCCTTTCATGTGTCATACTAACTACTTGAAAGTACAAAAAAAGTAAAGAATAAGACATTGAGATCAAGTAATGATAACTTGTGACAAACAGGAAAGATCTAGGTCTGAAGTTTCCTGAAGTATACGGCTCATGCAATAAAAGGTTTCTGTTCATTCCATTCAAATACCAACACAGGAATMACTTGAAATCTCATAGCATGTCGGATCTCCCAGAAATGCTTGATGTCAAATTCTATTTTCTATTTTCTATTTTATTATTCATTTTTATAAATTTTCTCATGGGAAAGGATCTTATTTCACATGCTTCTGGAAGTAAATATGTTAGAAAGGTCTATAGAACTTTCTTAATAATTGCAGTTTTAAAAACTTGTGAAATAAAGCTAAATAAATGGATTATTTTATACTCTGCCAAAACACTTGCTGAGTGTTATTAAGATCATACTGTTCCATGATCTCATGAGAGCTGAGAGATCTTAGAATGAGAGGGCAAAATAATTGCCTCAGAACCACTAAAGACAGAATTACATTTCCTTCAGTTTCCAGGAAGCAGCCTTGAGCAATAACAAAACAGAAAACCCCATAAAACCGATCAAAATTACAATTTCCAGAATGAGTCCTAAAATATCTGCATGAAAGTGGATGGTCTGAAGAGCACTTGGGCTACACAAAACCAAAGCTGCTGCTGTTGTTATGATTAAGATCACTGAGTCAGTCAAACTACTAAGTCCCAAACTTCTGCCCTCTCAGTTTTTACTACATTTTTCCTCCTTGACCTATACTAGTGGCAGCCCAAGGTAGTATGCMATCAAGAAAATATATTTATTCAGGCAACAAATTATTTAGTGTCAATTTGCTCTCTATCTCCATCACTTTTTCATATTGCTGGGAAAAYCATAACCATGACTCCTTGTTTTGATGACCTGCACCTGCTCCATGACCATTTCCACTAAATTTCACTTCTATACAATGTGTCTATAAAGAATCTATAATATTTTCAATACGTATATGTTATATAATCAATACACTAAAACATGCTTTATATATCTGTAGTAAAGCTAGGTCCATGATTTCAGTCAATTAATCTTGATGATTTGAAGAGTACATTTTGGCTGAAAAATATTGGTTTTGAAGTTGTGAAGAAATTCCAYAAATATTTTGGGGAAAAAAAAAAAMCTCTTTTTTTTAAGAACTTGGAATAAAGCTTTATTTTAGAAACTAGATTTTTCTTTAAAATAGATGTGAGATGGCTCTTCAGAGAGATTTGAAAACCCAGACAAAAATTAGTATTTTATTTCAGATAGAACTGAAATGGGTTGTTCGATATGAGCTTATTGGGAGTGGGAGTATGGAGTAATGACGTAGTTTGCTTGAAACTTAAAAATTGTTGTTTATTTTTCATATTTCAGATCTGTCTGTCCTTTCTAATACAAATTATTTTCATAACTGTTCACAAAGTATATGTCTTTTAATTGTYCACTGTGCAGCCAGTATTAATATTGATTATGAATTAATATTTAATGGGAATATTATTCATATTAATGTTGTTGATGAACATATTTAATTTTCTGTTGGCAGATCTTGTTTCTTTTTTCTTATTCAATTGAATGATAGCTCTCATTTATGAATAAGGTTGCTTTTAGTGAGGGTACAACATTCAGAGTCACTTTGTACYTGGAACTTTTTATCTTGATTCTAGAGTAGAAACTGTTTAAACATTACTGTTGCTCAACTGTATACCACAGCATTAATACAAATATAACCTATAATAAGCCTGGAGAAAACACAGTCATCAGATACTGGTAAGCAATGAGCAATGTATTTAAAAGTATTCGCCTTAAGTCCTGTGTGCAGTTTCGAGCGCCACCATATAAGGATATAAAGCTATTCGAGAGCATCCAAAGGAGGACTGTGAAGGTGGTGAAGGGTCTAGAGGAGAAGCCATACAAGCACTGGCTGAAGTTACTCGGTCTGTTCAGCCTGAAGAAGAGGAGGCTGAGGGGAGACCTCATTGCTGTTACAACTTCCTCGTGAGGGGAGGAGAAGGGGCAGGCACTGATCTCTTCCCTGTGGTGACCAGCGACAGGACCCGAGGGACTGGCCTGAAGTTGTGTCAGGGGACGTTTAGGCTGGATATCAGGAAAAGGTTCTTCACCCAGAGGGTGGCTGGGCACTGGAACAGGCTCCCCCATGGAAGTGGTCACAGCACCAGCCTGACAGAGTTCAAGAAGCGCATGGACAATGCTCTCAAGTGCATGGTGTGACTCAGGGTTTATTCTGTGTAGAGCCAGGAGCTGGACTCAATGATCCTTGTGATTCATAGAATATCCTGAGTTAGAACCCAAGACTATTCCTTCCAACTCGAGATACTGTATGATTYGAGGATTCTATGATATAATTTGTGATCACTCAGCTCAGATACTCTCGAATTTAGGAAATGTTCCCGTGTGGATCCAAACCTGCACAGAAGAGCCTTTCCATATGCTGTTTAAAAGCATCTGCAGACAGAAAAAGCATAACTATTTTTTTACTGCTGTGAATGTCAGCACTGGCTGGTAGATGATGCTCAGTTTCTGAGACAAACACACAGTCTCTCCCCGCAGCAGGCTGCCTGCTCCTTCTGTGAGGGGGTGTTAAAGCACATCCTTGCACCATGGAAAGAGGTGTTACAGAAACTACCATTACAAAGTTGTAAATCCCAGTCATAGACTGCTAGAGGGCACAGAGTTTAAAAGTGGGTGAAGCTTTTCAGCTTCAGGTTCCAAATCCTGTTCTGGTGGTGAGCTCCAGTGGGCAATCCTTTCCTCCACGCTGTGCACTCCTGTAAAAGAGGAGAGGATCTCTCCTCTCTCCCATGGCGGTAGAGCAGCAGTGGCTGCAGTAGATGATGTGCTTATTCTCCAGTCTCTCTAGMGAAGAAAAAGAAGGACCACAGGTGTCCTGAGGCACACACTGAGTTGGGTTGCAGGCTTCCATTTAACCACTCTGAAGTAAAACTGCAGATGCTTTAACCTACACTGTTTCTATGGTTTCCTTTTTGCACCTTATCATGAAAGATAAATCCTTTGCTCTCCATTATTAACAGCTAATTTGACCCTGTTTATGCAGTGTGAAAACCACTGAAGAGACTGATTACAACTACAAAGGCTTTATTTTGACATGCAGAAAAGCAGGGAAGGGGTCRTCAAATTGAGTCCATAGGAATGTGTCACATCCAATGGCCACTAGTGACATGATAAATGATTGTCCAAGGCAATTAAACAAAACATTACAAGAAGAGAAATGTATACTTTACTTTTTTTTTCTTTTTCAGAACCACATAAAAAAGAAAAAATAACGGACTCTGGTGAATATTGTCCCCTTTTTATCTTACTATCCCACTATTTTAAATTAATTCATGTTGGCAGCCAATATTTAATTTTTTTTTGTTTTCTTGTTTGTTTGTTTTTACAGCCAAAACAGCAAAGAAAGAAGTAAAATTGCATGGTAAGTCCTGCAAAAGACTGTAAGTTTTAGAGTCTCATTAATCTGGTTTGAGTTTCAGTTGAGACAGGATTACAGAGGGATAAAAATTATAAAACCATGGATAAAAATTCGCTGGTTTAATTAAAGTTACTTAAGCAACWGAATGGCTGTGGAGCAGACATGCAACCATTTGGTCTTCTGGAACTGAGATCTGATCAAATGTTGAGATGAAAAAGAGGGTGAGAATTCTTTATTTCAGCTTTTAAAAGGTTTGTCTTTTCTAAGAAAATTAAAGTAAATGGGTGGAGAAACAAACACAACATAGAAGATTCAAAGTATGGAGGGGAGGAAAAAAACGTAGGCTGTTTAATCTGTTTTCATGCCAAGCACCAATGCATTTTATTGTTGCAGCTAGGTGCTCTTATTCCGAGTGGAATCCRCTTCTCCAGTTTATCCGAATTTGGGAAAGCAAAAAGATTTTCTCCTTTTGCAGCCCGGCTTGATGACTCATTCATCAGATGACTCTGTTTTCTCAGATGGAAATTCTGAGCATGAAATACCTACAGTAGACAGTCAATTTATAGAAAAATGAATCCGTACTTTTCTATAGCATGAAAACCTGTCACAGTGCTTCAGAAYGAAGGTGTGAATAATGGAAAAAAAGAGAAATGTGGTAGTTCAATTAATTTGCATTTAGTGAATGCAATTATGAACAATAACAAACAAATTAAACTGAAAAAGCATATTTTCAAGGAAGCCTTTTGAAACTCGATCCTCCTCTGTATTAATACTAGAAGTTTCAATGAACTCAAAAAAAAAAAAATCCTTAGCTTCTGCAAATTACTGAAATTGTTAAAAGAACATTTGTGTCACATACCCTCCTCCTATACTCAATATGTGCCTGTTCTGAAATCTATTTTACTCCTTTTCTCATCATCATTACTTGAAAATAGCAGAGCTATTGAAGCTCCATATATAACTTCTCTATTGACCTTGTTTTCCATTGCTTTTAATCTGCAGCTTAAATAGTCATCTGCCATGAGACTATCTAAACAAGCAACATATGTGTCAGTTTTTCTCTACAGAAAACAAATGAACTCCTGCTCTGCATAGATAGGCAGCATATTGACTAAGAGAAGAGGTGTTAGGATCTATCTTAATTTCTTTATTCATTTACACAATTTGTTTCTGTGAATGTTTTCTTTTATTYTACAGCATCTGTGGAAACTCCAAGGTCAAAAGGTGGGTAACTTTATGTTTAAAATTGAAATGGAAAAATGCTACYGTTAAATTTACTATTAATGAAAAAAAGCTTCTTGTGAGAAAAACCTGTTAACAGGCATGACTTATTTAAAACAAACAGCCTGTTAAATTATAATGGTTTCTTCCTTGCAGCACCTCAAAGCAGGTATCTTTTCCTTGAGTTGTTCATACACTAACAGTAATTCTCCAACTATATCAAATTTCTAACCCTAACTCAAACTATAAGGCTTTTGTGAAAGGCAGAAAGGAGAAGTAACCAATTTTCTACAGAGACATGACACAAAGAATAATATTTCTCTTTTTGCCAGTCCAACTGCAGCACAAACCCAGTGACTGCACAATTGTTTTCTTTAAAGTGTCCAAGGAATTTTGCAGGGGGGTTTAGTGAAATAGATTTTGCCTACCTTTCATACATGAATTGTCGATGGCAGAAGCCAAAATGTGTGAGAGCATCAATGCTTGTTTCAAAGGCTGCTCCTTTCCACAAGGCATGGGAAACTGGGACTGGTCAGAAATATCAAGGATACAAATTCAAGCTAAGCAAATATGTAATTGTTCAATTCAGTGTCTGATTTTTTACATATGTACAATGTAAGATACTGATATAAATAGATCAGCCAATTCAGAGGATAAAAGAAATATAAAATTTATTCGTATTCGAAATATTGCAAATGCAATGCCACAAACGAAAAGAAAGAAACAGTACCAAGCCCGGGGTTGGAACTGGGTGAACGCAAGTCTGGCCTCTATCGCACCAAACCTCCCTTGTTCACAACTGCTGCTTTCTGCAGCGGGCTTATATACTAGTTTTTACACAGTGTCCGGATTTTGGGGATTAGTTTTTACTTAACATATCTATGAAGTAGTTCTATTCAAGGAACTAAGGTGGACAAAGCACATCCTGTCCCTGATTAGTCTCTCATCACCGGGGAACGTTATCAGATGTTTCTTGATGTTCCATATCTCGGTTCCGATCCYCTCGTTAGCACTCGGCTTGGGAGGAGTAGGTGTCGAGAACTCTTCCTTGGAGATGCAGATTCTCAGGTGCTGCTGGACGCTATCTTAACGTGTTATCTGATGCTCATGCTTTCGCTTTTGGGATGCAGATGTCTTCYCGGCAGAGACGATGTTTTTCCTTTGGGCAGGAGCTGTTCCTTTTGTATGTRAAACATTCGTTCGGGCGGGCGCGGTRTTTAGTTCAGTCCRGACTCATTTTCCATTCGAATGTAAATGCTGAGTGGGCAGAGACCGCACCCTGCTCAGAACGAGCCTTGCTCTTTCAAAATGTAAATATCTCCTCAGTAAAGAATGCATAGTTCTTGGAATTGTATTTGGCTGTTTTAAGAAGAAACCCTCCCAAAACCAAGTTCACAGTTTTATATCCCAATATTTCATATCTGAGCGTGAATTAACCGATTTATTTATAACAATACTATCTCCAAATTGCCTTCAAGAACATTGGAGATTTCAGTCGTAAGTGAAACAAAAACGGGAAATGGACTGTCAAGTTACAAACTGTCCCTCATTATCAGTCTGTGTTCATTCATGTCAATGACTACCATACTTTATAAGCATTCCCTTTCAAACCAATGGGACTGCATGTATCAACTGCTCAGGCTTGTAGATTGTGGCCTCTGAGCAGTCCACCACAAGTAAAAGGCAGAGAAATTAGAATTTCCTGGTTTTAATACCCTGCTATCATTCAAACCCCTTTTACTTCAGAGTTCGCCTCTGAAACCTCCTTCACGTTACAGAAATACTGACAGAAGGAGTCAGAATTGACAGGCAGTAGAGTGCTCTTCTGGAGCACAAGGATGGAAGCAGAATCACAGCTGTGGAGATTAACRTAAGGAAATCAAAGTTGATACATTATTAGGTTTATTGGATATTTTTAAGTTACCTGCTTCATGGCTAAATTCATGTGCTGGTTTTGGCTGTAAACCAGYAGGGGAAATTAACCCCACACTGAATACCTCGAGMGATTTTARGTCAAAATTACAATTTTAATAAAAAGGTTAAAATAAATGCAGTAATATAGAAACACGGGCTTAAACAAACTGACAGAGTCACRGTACAACCTGACACCCTGTTGACCTGGGTGGTAGCTGTGCAGTCCAGTTARGCACTGRTCCTGCAGGAAGGCCTGGTAGTCCAGTCCCRGGAGTGGAGTAKCTAGCTGAATCCAATTCCGAGGAGTGGACTCAAGAGTCCCATCGAGAGTGGAGTCCCAAGAGTGGAGTCCTGTCGAGTCAAAGGTATCTTCTCCCAWCCAAAACCCTTGCTTTATGCTGTGCTTCTTGGCTGGCACCTCCCCCAGGCGCAGGGACTTTCATAATGGAASAGGATCTTCCCGATGTTCTATTGGTTGCTTCGGTAATGAGCTTGGATGAGCCCTAGGGTCCTCCGAGATGCTCCCGAGGGGTCTCAGAGATGATCCAGGGTCCTCTGATGGGSTTCAGGCTAATTAGTCAGGCTGGGTGGTACTAATGGGCCATTACCTGAGATCAGATAACCAGGGTGGGTGGTGCTTCCTRTCGGCTGGAGTGCTTATCTCAGTTGAGATAAGGAGTCCCAGGTGTGTAATTATGAAATTTATCCAGCTTTTGTGAGTGGTAATAGAATATATACCTAACCCAGGACAATTCATAATGCTGTCATCGTTTAGCAGCTAATTGTATYGAGCAAATCAGAAACCAGAACAATTTTAGCATTTGTTTTCTCTATACCTCCACCAAACACAACACAGATACTAAAGKAAAAAAAAAAGTGGAATTACACTCTTGCATTTTTAGCAAATCATAGGAGCCAAAGCTGAAAACAAAGGTAGTCTATGTGTGGCTGAATAAAGGTTGAATAAAGGTGGATGGTTTTCTAATTGCTTGAGGCTCTGAATAAATCTTTTTYGAGACATTATTACTTCTTCTGTAATTCTGTATTATGCAGGAATATTAAACATTTCAGTGTCTGTGAACCCACTTCTGCCACACCTGTGTCGACCAGGGTCTGAAAAGAAGTGAAGTAATTGTTTCTTGTGCAATTAAGTCCCTTTCAATGAAGTTTTCTTTGACCACTTCTGGGAAATGTTGTCATATACCTTTTGAAATTGTTATTCACAGTGATTGTATTTAACTTTTTTTGAAACTTGTTTAGGTCAGTTGTAAAGTTTACAAACAGAATTAGCAGGGGGTTTCRAGCTACACAGCTTTTAACTCTCTGCTTTATTGCCTTATTTTTTTTTTTTAAACGAATACCATATTTCATACTTTTTAGATAAGAAGCAAATATTTGGATATGTAATAGGTCTKCATCATATCTCCAGCATCTTAAAGAATGAAAGTGAACTCTTCCTTCTGAGCTCCTGAATTAAGGGGCACTTGAAAAAAAAAGTTTTAGGAAGTTCAAAGTTAATTAAGGATAAGTAGAAACTGTGGGTTTACATTATATAATGCGAGAATAACTCTGTTACTTCTGTTGTCAGAAGAGCAGTCTMGCAACTGAAAGTGTTGGCCTCATCCATCTTAGTTTTACGATAGGATCAACCTAATGTTGAATCTGAAATTATTCCCCAGGGTCTAAGTAAACAACAACGTTGTTTTAATCTTCATTAAATAAAAATGAGCTGATTTTAGCTCTAGGGAAATTGTTGATTTCTTAAAAATTTCTTGTTAGCTAGTCATCTAAATTTAACTTTATGTTGCTAATACTGAAACCCAAACATAGCCTGTACTCCAGGGGAAGAATCATATTTATATTAAAATGCAACAGCTGTTCCTTTTTCCACTTAGTAAGAATCACAAAAGGATGCTGTTATTTTCTTCAATTTTTTTTTTGTGATGAAGACAAATTCTACTAGTGTTTAATTGCTATRTCTTTCACTAAGTCTGAAGAAAATCCTTGCTTTTCAATCTGTATTTGTTTGTTCTTCATTGCTGCTATTTATTTGTTTGTTTCTCATTTTTCTTCTATTAATCCTTGTAGATTTAGCAGCTCTCTGGGCACAAWGCGATTTTCAAGATTCAGTAGGTGTTGGCAAATTTAAATTTTTTTAAGCATATTCGTGGGAGGCAAACAGTCCTGTTCTGAAAAAAAAGCAAGGCTTTTGATGAAATGCTCTGATTTGGTAATTAAAAAAAAATTAATCTGCTGGMATAGAAGGAAGTCTGGGCCATTCCCACTAGCTTGTACTCCTGAGGAACTATCAAACTCCTATGCAGCTTTCCTGCATTTTCTCACAAGCCTCTGTGGCATGAATTTTTTTTTCATTTCTCTGTATAACAGAACAGTTCTTAAACCATAACATACACTTCTTAGGTTAATGATTTCTTGATGTTAGTGATGTCACAATGAGGAGCCTCTGACCTCAGGGTTCAGGGAGTGAAGTGTTTTTTGTTTCCAGTGAGAATGATTTCTTTCAGCCTTCCATCACACTGAGCAATATCTCAAAATAGCTTTAAAATCAGTGACATTTTAGAATGCATATTTCTGATGTAGATGCTAGTTATGCAACCTGACTCTTTTGGGATAAAAATATTCTGGMAAATTTGATTGTAGCCTACAACTATAGAGACTGCAGAAATATTTGACTGATGAATTGCTCTCCTGACCACTTTCAGCATAAAACAATATCTGCTGAATTTTCTCTCATTTGATTCCTAAGAGCTTATGATGGAATCAGAGAAACAATTATCAGCTAAATTGCCTATTTGGTCTACGTTTTGCCAAGCTGTCAAGAATTTTGCTGACAAATGACAAAATATACATGGGAGTTTGACTCCATTTATTTAATCTATTTTTTGAAATTAAATTTTACCAAAAATATGGATCCCCCCAAAATTTCTGATTTTATCTTTTTGTGCACTTATTTTATTTTGTATTGTTTCATGCAGGTGGTTTTGTGGGTTTGGTTTGGAAGGGGGGGTTTGTTTCTTCTTTTTATTTTTTTTAATGCCTGCCATTCTGGTGAGGAGAAACTTACAATACATTATAACACTCGTGTTACTCAAGTCATATGGCTAAAGGATCAGATTTTCAAATAGAGAATACCYGGAACAGGGCCATTTTTTACAAAGAGATCATCTTTCATGCTGCCATTCAGAAGTGGCAAGAATTTTGAACATGCCCAGTGGAAGGGATGACATCTTGACCTATTCAAAAATCTTGTCTGTGTTCTGATAGAAACAAAGGCAACCAAACCTTCTTCTCACTGTGTGTGTGCTGGCTTTCTATTTATACAGACTTTCAAAGTGACAACAATTACCTTGATGATAAAAGACCTCTCAGCATCACCAAAGCAACTCATTCCTTCCTTCCCAAATAGCAAAGGGAATAACGGAATGTCCTGTTTGTCCTTCCAGATACTGCTCTGCCATGTCTATATGAGGTTACTTGGCAGTTCCCAAAAGTTACTGAAGCCCTGTTCTGTCTCAGCAAGTCCTTCTTTACAAGYACTCACTCACTCAGGGAAGTGTTGTTGCATTACAGCCCGAATTCTGTTAATAGTACTAGTTGTTATAGCAGTCTCGATATTTCTTGAGAATGGCTGGTTCCTTCCTGATAACCATACTCATGGCCTACCACCACCACACAAATTTGATGACTAAACAGTTGATTTTCTCAGAAAGCTGTATTGATCTTCTAGCCTGCAGTTCAGTATCCAGAAAAAATACTTTTATTCCACTAGTATTCTGGATTTTAGAAATTTTACAAACCAAAGCTGCTTTCGTTTTAGCTAAAAAGGATGAACRTGTTTTGGAAAAAACAACAGTTCTCAATAACTTATTTTACTCTTGTCATAGATGCTTTTGCAGCTCCAGATGCTAAAAAGTGTATTTTGGAATGCATACAGGACAGGCTTCTGGTGTCCCTTTTAATATATTTCTTTCCATATTAAAATAAGCTTATTCTTCAAGATATTGACCACTTCAGTAAGCATTTTAGAAGGACTGTGATATTGATTTCCTCAGAGACAGGGCTCAGTGCTCRGATTCATCTTGACGTGTCAGTGTCTAGTTCATTGTTAGTATAAGTAGTACTGCTGATCTGGGCCCAGGTAACATGGATGTTACTAGCAGAGGTCTACAAAAAATATTAATGGTCTTTGGTCCTCTTTGGCTTTCTCTGTGTCCATGAACACCAATACAAAATTAGGTACTTGGAMAGAAATGGAATACTCAGTTTTTTTCTTTGAGGATTGAGTCAGACATCCTTTCAACCTAGACTTGATTTTCAGGAAAATTGAAGATTATTTTCAGAAAAAATGTTCCCTGAGGTAGCTGAGGTGCAGAAGTCCAATATTTCACTGTTTACTTAGAGCTTGCTCACAAACACCCGCTCACATCACAAGGGAGTGATTGATATCTGTGAGTTGGTTCATCCCACACATGAAGCAGTTCGTCTATCCATACCTGACATTTCACTGAATCTCAGATTCGGGGGATCTGGGAACAGAAGATCATTCTTTTGTCCCTCAGSCCACTACCAGACATTGCAGACAGGCCAAAGCTTATTAACTGGACTGATCTGCTTGAGCCATCATGCCCAACAGTTTCAGAATGCTCTTGAAGCGATGTCCTGGTGGTGCCTCTGGGGCCAGACTTGCAGTCCAGGCAGCAGGGAAGCAGTGAGCACACATGGAGRCCCTACATAGGTCCTTTGAATTCCCTGACTTTTTCAGCATAGATAATGATAACAGAACACAACCCTCAGAGTTTACTTTGTCTGTAAAAGCCAAACCCTTAATTTTCAACTGTGATTTGTTGTAATAAAATGACAGGTTGAAATAACAGGCTGAGAGATTGTTATATGCGCTAATGACTTTGAAGCTGCAAAGACATTTTCTATACCTATCAGATGTAAATTAATTTTCACTGTCCACTTTACATCCTGCCACTTATGTTGATTGTTTTTTCTTTGCACTACTTTTAAACAAGACAATGACAGTGAAACTTATTTTCTTAATGMCACATTTTTGGTCTCAAACACTGTAAGAGGAAACTCTTTTAAATTAAAGCAAGGCTTCTTATTTAGCATAGTGGTTACAAATTATGGCTCCAAAAGTTTGATTTCACAAAGTGAACTGTTGGCAGTGTCATTTACAGCTAAACATGTATGTTTATAGATTTGCAAGATTTAACCCCAAATTATTCAATTAGATAGAAAATATATAGATTATCCTAAATAGATAATCTTGTACCTCACCAAACCTGTGGTGCAAATTGTCAGAAACTGTAAAAGATACCCATATTTATGTGAATTTTCTAAGAGAGCAAAGTCTAATGGCACCTGTTCTTCCACCACCTCCTCTTAGATAATTTAATCCTTAATGTGGAGCCATGAACAAATGATCTCTGTCCCTTGCTCTCAAGATGTGTAAATGAATTTCGGMACTGTGTTTGCAGAGCTTGTGAATAAGCAATTGGATATGTCCATGCATCCTGACCTGTGCTGTTACGGCTGCACCCCCTGGCAACAGTAAAGGCCGAGCAGCCCAACTGTACAAGCGATCTGGTTCACACTTCTCGCTCGCCCGTGGAAATCTCAGTATTCAGAAGAGTGAAGCTGGATTTCACAAGACAGTCCATCTGTGGCCTGCCACCCTCACTGAGACTAACCACATGCTTAAAACTGAGAATATGGACAAATATTTTGCCGGGTCAGGGGTGCAGAGCGGAGGTTTCTGCTGGTGTAAACAGAAAGCCATGTTTGCTTGGGGAACCCTCAGGTGGCTGGGCAGAGTAAAGRCCTGCTTGCTTTGCTCTCTTCTCCATTACAAAATATGTGCTGCAGTTTAGCCTCTCCTTCACCTGACATTGCTGAATCATGGACTGGTTTGGGTTGGAAGGGACCTTAAAGATCATCTAGTTCCAATCCCCCTGCACTGGGCAGGCACAACTTCCACTAGACCATATCTCCTATTTGTTTTCTGAAAGAAAAAAAAATCAGTCTTTTTCAGACAGGTAAAAAATACCTATTATGTATCCATATATTGGGGGGAAAAATATCTCATAGTTGCAAATCTTTGAAATCTTTTGCCTCAAAACAATGTGTAAGCATTTAAGAAGAGCTTTGTCTGATGTAGCAACACTTCTGACTAGAAATCTTACTTAAACCATATCTTTTATTTGCAGCAGGACTTGAAAAGAAGGAAGGAAAAGCAACAAAACCAGCAGTGCAAGGTAAAAAGAAAACAAAACATCTCTCTTAAAAGACAATGGCACAGAAATAATAACCTCAGATTCAGAGAGCTGGATGACAACAACCCTTAAATCCATCGGTTAAGTAGTATTTTTTCAGAGCTCTCCTGTCTTTGTCAGAGTAACAGGGAATTTCCACTATGAAACTGGCTTTGTCCCACTTCCACAAAGCTGGCCCCCAAGAAAAAGCTTCAGGTAAATGGCTGCCCACTTCAGCTTAAAGGCTCTGTGCTGGGACTTTGTGTCCCACTGATCCCGCCAGACGCTTCCTGCCCCTGTAGCCTGGGCAGGGAGCAGCCTTTGCTATTCAGTCTTAGAGAGTAACTTGCAATGAGGTAAAGGGGCAGAGCCCCTCTGAAGTCAGCTGGGCTGCCCTTCCTGTCCCAGATAAAACAGTAGCCCCATGAAGGGTCACAAAGTTCCACCGCAGAGAAACTCAAAAGTTTTTGAAACCAGACCATGTAGAAATTTTTCACGAAAAGCTTGGGATTGGTATGGATGAGGCATGAGTAGGAATGCGTGAGTGGGAACACCAGAAGAAAGGCTGAAACAATCATGTGTTGATGGCACATAGTTCAGAACGACACAAATTCTACATCCAATATCCCAAGGCAACCAGAGCAGGAATACCAAGGGACAGTCTATACCCAGGCTAAAACAAAACTCAAGCCACTGAGTGATGATGGTGAACATAAAAAGAAAAGGATTGATGCCTTAAACCATCTAAGGATGTGTCTTTTCCCATTATATACATTTAGATTTTTTATTATTATTATTACTTTTAGAATTTTATCCTGCATACTTGCTTCTTGTACACTTGTTAAAAGCAATCCACAGTTTTTTTAGGTTAGTGTGGTAAGAAGCAAAGTAATAAAGGGGTGATGTAAATATGCAAAGCTTATCAGCTCTGGCTTCCTTCATGTGATACACGTCCTAGCTGGCTACCAAGGTGATTTTTGTATTTACTTGCGCTCAAATTGGCAGCTGGAACCCTGATGATGAACTTGCCAGTAACCTTCAGAATAAGGTGTGAGACGTTTACTGATGTAGCTTTGGTCAGTCGAGCTATTATCCCTTTCTTTTTTCCAGTTTTTCAGCGTCAGCTTTACTCAGCATTACTCAAGCCAGCACAGACACYCTGCAGCAGCTGTCAGCTGTTTGGTTGTTGTCATGGAAAATGTTATAATTAGGTGGGTCTTGGCCTAGATTTCAGTCATTTTAAGACTGGGTATCTCCACATTATTTTCCATTGCCACACAAGTGCTTCTCCAGACATCTGCACTGCTTCCCCTCTGGCTATCTCATGCAACAATGAGGTGTGTGGTTGCTGTAAGATTTGTCCTTTCTACCATGTACCACCATTAGAGGGGACTTTATCTGCCAAACATTTTAACTATGCCATAAAGAGCACAGACTGAGCAGTATAAACTATAGTTTCACATGGTTGGCATGGAGCAGGGATTTCTAAACCACAGGTTGTGATACCCAAGGAAGTCAAAAGCGGGGCAAACTGTTTCCCATGACAGCAGCCAGCAGCAGCAGCAGCACTGTCTCCACACGCCAGCAATATCTACTATCTCCAAGTCAAAGGAATAAGAGCAACGTGTAATGTCTGTCACAACTATTTCTGCAGCTACTTCCCAGTGCTGGCAGCAGCTCAGTTTCCCTGATGCAGAGAAGCGAGCACAACACTTTCACACAGCAACTGCCTCGGCTTCTTATTTCTGCACCCTGTATGTGTGGAGCTGCTGCCAACACATTGATCACTCAAAGGACAAACAAGCCAAAAAAACTTTCTGGATGTTTTTTGAATATTGACATGTGCTTATATTTCTCACAGAAGAGTATTTTGCATCAGGATACATTTCAAAAAGTAGAGGGATTCAGTCCTGATAAAACTAGGGTTTGCTGTCTAAGAAAAACAGCAAGGAGACTTGCAGGAAAATCTGGACTGTTGGAGGCTGGATTTGCTTAGCAATCAGGACATATCTTTTTTCAAACAAAGGTTTTAGTGATTATTGAAGTTTTGACTTCAAATCCCTACATCTGGAAATGGGCTGAAAGGTTGTAGCAACCTCCCAGTTCATCGGTCTCTTATTAGTTGTAAAGCCAAGTTACAGGTGACATTTTTAACTGTTAAAAAGTGAGCAAGAAAGCACTTAACTTTAACACTTTGCTCTATCTGTTTGAAAAATGTCAGATGTTTGCAAGGGAGTTAGTGCCTGTTTCTGAGAATCAATATTTAGAAGAGATGACAAAAAAGCAAAAAAAAATTTTTGTGATATCCAATAGTACTAAGAAAGGAGAGTTGCCATCAGTTAAAGAAGGTCATATGAGATTAGGGGTTTTCATGCTCTTTTTGCACGCATGCAAGGAAATAGGTGGGAACCATGAACTTTATTCACACACCCTGTCAAGCAACAGTGGAGGTTCAAGACATATTTAAGCCCTTAGGGTCAATATGCAGTTAAATACACTTTCATTAGTTGATTGCATTAAAAATAATTTCCTATGTGAACATGTATTGTGACATTTCCTTTTCTCTTTTCTCTTTTGTTTCTCTTCTCTTTCTTCAGATAAACCAAAGATGAAACAAGGAAGTAAGCCATAGTTTTATTCATTAAAGTAACRTCCAGAACAGTTTGGGTAACTTTATTCTTAATAATGGAGGTGCAGAACAGTTTAATTTCTGACAGGCAGGCTTCTGAAAGTAAAGGCTTTGTGTCACGCATTAAATGACTTATTTTGGCGGGAGCTCTGTCTTCAACTGTCTTCTTTTCTTCGTACACTATTGCACTGAACATGAAACCTCTTGGGAATTTTTCATTACTCATGAGCACAGAAGAAAAAGGTTTTCAGTCTTC
Organism: Amblyornis subalaris; assembly: GCA_018881555.1. Taxonomy (NCBI): domain Eukaryota; kingdom Metazoa; phylum Chordata; class Aves; order Passeriformes; family Ptilonorhynchidae; genus Amblyornis; species Amblyornis subalaris. The sequence goes on along the minus strand of JACAXG010000002.1, from coordinate 24,435,107 downwards.
CCACCGAGTTTTATGTCTGTTCGCAAAGATTTCTGTGATTAACTTAATATTTAAAAATTGGCGTTGATTTTTTTATTAGGACTATGAATATGTCTGCATATGCCCACCGAATATGCCTCACAGATATCTGCAGTAAATTTTTTATTTTCTTATTTTGAAAATAAGTGACTGAATAATAAATTGGTGAGTACAAAACATGAAGGTCAAAGCGGGAAAGCAGGAGCGGCTTCTGAAGCAGATGTCTGGGGTGTAGTGAGGAATAGAAGAGACAGCTTTATTTCAATAAAATTGCATTTTTGACCTTGTTCAGCAAATTTGTTTCCCAAGTCTTCTCTTTTAAAAATCATATTGTCTGGAAGTATTTAGTATTGCCTTTTTAGAAACACAAYGTAGAAGGAAAAAATAATGAAACATTTATCTCTTGACATCAGTCCCAACAGAAGAGGACTTTCAATGTCAACAGCAAATTAAGTTTTTCCACTTTATAGCTTTTTCTACCATAAATAAARAGTTATTATTTCTGGATTCCTTCAATTCAGATTCCCCAGGAACTCAGTTTGTCTTAATCAGAGACAAATACTAAATCATGAACAAGAAGCTTTATTGATATCATGATAAATTGCTATTGGACACCGTCCATGCTTTTATAATAAARGAGAAAATTTGTGAACTTTGTGTCATTAAGGCAGTAAGCAACTATCACTAAAACTATCCATTGTAGCTACCAYGATTTTCACATCTCTCTCCTGAACACAACCTCCATCTCCTAAACACAAACTCCTCCTCATCAAGAGTCTTGACTTCTTATCCTATGTGTAGAAACCAAGAAGATCTTCTAACAGATTTGTTTAAGATCTTCTGGCACTGAATTGCTGCTGATTTTCTTAATAGAAAGAATTTTTTGCTTCATATCTGATTGAGAACCTTGTATTTACTACTTTTTCCAGAAAACACCTGTTAGTATTTTTCAGATGACAGGTMCAAAAGAGCTTAACCAGCAGTCAGGTGGTTAAAATACTCACTTAGTATGCAGGAAGTAAAAAYTCAAATCTCTGATGTTTTTGACTTGACTGTTTTGTGACAGTCTTATCTGCCTTTTTAATTTTGTGGTGAAAAGCTTTGAAGACCTTTTGTCAGTCAAGAAAAATTATCTCACATTTTGTCTGAAACAGAATTTTTATTTTCTGTCTGGTTCAAATTATTTCTTATGCCTTTTTCAGGGGACTACCCTTCCTTGAGAGTATCCACCAARGCTGGTGTGGCCTCCTAGTTATCTTCACCGCATGTCTGTAGGCAGAATAAAAGCAACTCTTCCTCCACCTATTTGTCACTACTATGTTTCTCACTCACTTTGATCAGCATCTGGCCTTTAGAAAAGAATAGATTCAATAAGAAGACACTTGGCCTTGCTCAGCAAGAATGGACAATCCCAGATAAGGGAAGTAGGCCACAGTCAGCTCCAATGAGTCAAATTTGGCAAAGCATAAGTTTTGTCTTTTCTGGTTAAGAACACTGAAAAACTGTYCTTGACCAATAAGTTTACAAACTTTATATATCTCATAGTTAAATCTATAAAACACATTTTGTAGACTGAACTTTCTGAGCAGAAACAGGTGCATTTTGTACAAATTTTCCAATAACTCAAAATTTAACCTTATTTTCCAATATGCAGTTTAGTCTCTCATAGAATCCAGATGCTTCATTCTCTCTTATGGTTAAATCTCATTGTTTCACTCAGTTATGGCTTCTGACTGTCACTTTATTGGTGTGACTACTTCTTTTACAGATCCTGGAAAAGAGAAAGAATTGAAATCTCCAGCTGCTACAAAAGATAAAGGTAACACGGCAGGACAAATTTGTGTATAACCCTAAGATCTACGTGCATCAAGAAAAAAAGTCTTGGAATTCATTGGCCATTTTGTTTTTTAAAATAGGGTTTAGTTAGGAATTTATAAGCATAATACTACTTCAGTAAATTTACTATGAGACTTATTTGGCATTACTTGGATTAGAAGTGCAAAAAGAGCCCTTGTAACATCTGTTATGAAAACTTGGAAGTCCAAACTCAGAATTTAGGAACACTTGTTAACATTTATTACAAGCTGCAAAGTGAMATAAGTTTGAGTGATCTTTGTTCTTTCATGGAATTTAAGAAAATTTCTGGTTTCACTTTGTGAGCATGCTAAAACTGATGAAAACGAGTTTTGTGCTACACATTTAATTGGTATCTTGTGTCAGTTAGAAACCACAGATTATTCAATCAATCATTATCCCAGAGGCATTAGGTGTTAGCCTTTTAACACTCTAGCTTCAAGATTGACAAATTATTTTTACAGAACCTGCTAAAGAAAAGGAAGGAAAGAATCCTACATCTTTAAAAGAAAAAGGTAAGAATACATAATAAAATATAAAACTTGCTAAAACCACAYGAAGTAGAATGAAGATGCTAATTTTTAAATAATCATTAGTCTTTCCCGTTATTAATCTTAACCAATCAAAACTTAATTGGTTAAAATATTCTACAGGATTTATAGCATGAAAAATGGAAGGGAGAATATAAATAGAATATAGTGAGCCAATTAAAATTCAGAGTTCTCAAAATTAATTAAATAAATATTGTAAAACCACTCTGGGTAATAGTCAAGAAYCTTCCTAAGAACTTACTTGTCTGAACAAAGCCAAGTCTTTAATAGGAGCCAGGTAAAAAATTCTGAACTGAGTCGTTGCATAAATTGTGGACATAATAAGAATAAAGTTTATGAGCATATGAATGGGAAACATGCTTTCTGGACTTTGTAAAAGTTATAGCTAAAAACCCAGAGCTTCATCCAGTTAACCATCTGCAACATGAGAGGTAGTCTGAATGTTTCTTCCCTCCTTTCTAGAAATAGCTTTATTTGAAAGAAGTGACTTATGGATAAGTGTTATTTGACACATTCTTCAGAATAAAAAGGTCTACCATATATATAGACATATTAATATTTATTCTAAGTTATAGTCTATAACTGTTGTAAGTCTGTAGAGATAGATAGATGGATATAGTCTGTAATATATAGCCTATAGTCTATAACTATTCTATCTAAGTTATAGTCTATAACTATTCTAAGTTACAGTCATTCTATACTGTTTCAAAGAAAGAACTGAATGAAGAGTTCAGTTCAAGTGGTATTGAAAGATGACAAAAACATCTAAACCAAAGGAGGAATAATCTTATTGCTAGACATATTTTTTAAATCCTAGAAGCTCTTTCACTCACATCTTTATTCAAAAATTGTAATTAAACTATAGAAATCTGAAAATTCCATGGTGCATTTATTGTTCTTCTGTGTATGTTCTACTCCTAAGATATACATGCCCCATTTTACATGAGCTTTGCTATCTGGAGCAGAACTGTATATCCAACCTCTCTGTAGTCCTGCTCCTTTCGAAGGATTATGGAGAGGAGGRGAGCAGAGAAAAAGAAAGAGAGAGAAGACCCAAAACCTTTTTCTCCTGGACAAGTGTTTCTTTAGACCCAATGAAAAGAAGTTTGCCAGCTCTGAGCAATCTTCCGTAGTGTGTCCTTTGTTGAGTGCAGTCACAGCTCTGCTTTTTGTCTCTTGGGCTCATGTTTAATATATCAGCAACTTCAATTACTAAGTTATTAGCAGCTCCTTCTAACATGACATAGGAGGTTAGACTGTCTCCACCCAGCCTTCAGAAAGGCGCAAGCAGGAATTTCTTTTAAATATCAGTATAGCTGTGAACTCACTGCTGAATACATCTGTAAATGCACCACAGGCTCCTGAGCCCCTGCAGCAGCACTGATGTCCAGCCCAGCTGAGCCTTTCCCTCAGATCCTGGGAGCACTTGCTAATGCAGCCATTGCTGTTTCTTAATAGGCATAAAACTTGCATAGGTCTGTGCCTGTGTCTAAAAATGAGGGTGCTGATTAGTGAGCTGTATAGCTCAGTTCAAAATATATTGGTATCAAAGACTATGGGGAGAACATATAAAGCTGTGGGGGAGAAACTCTTAGAAATCTTGGTGCTTTTCTGAGCACTGTTTTCTCATTGCATTATGGATTGCTCTGCTGCATAAACGTATATTTAGCACTATTAGTCCCCCATTTCAGTCATCATATTTGCCCAGACTGTAGTTCACAAATTAATCAAAGCCTTATTTGCATGCCACTCCATCCCCTCTGCATCATCTCTTCAAGCCTCATCAGTGGGCCTCTGTAAARGTTATAAACCAGGTCACTGGGGACATCTTTTTACTCTTTGCAATTTGGTGTTTTGCGATCTGTTTCTTAAAGCGGAACTTTCTGGCAAATACAAGTATACAAAAGGACACAGAAAAGTAAGGATTTTTAAGACTGCATGTACTTCCTAATCATGTATCTTGGGAGTTTGCTAGTATTCATGTAAACTAAATAAAGGAACGCTTCCAGGGGAAGTGTCAAGTGATTAATGTTTGCCTGGCACCTTGTGCAGTAAAAGACRTATCATCACACCTCATTCTCTTTGGAGGGTGGGCTAAGTTTAAATAAACAAGCATGATGTCCAGACCAAAAAGTGCATCCTAAAGCAGGCTATTTTTCATAAACTGAAGCATAATGGTTTTATTTAAAAGAGAAAGAGGAAAAATAAATCCCTGAATTTGGAATTGTTGATGATACTGTATAGATCATAACCTTACAATGTTACTTTATCTATTTTATGAGGTGAATAAAATGTCTTCAATCTTAAAGTCTAATTTTATTGGCAGTAATTAAGGACAACACTGGAATAATATGTTTTCCATTTCCTTGTCATAAAGGACATCTCAAGACTCTGTCTGAATTTATAACTGGCTTTTGGGCTTTTCCCTGCAGTAAAGAAGAGTAAAGAAGCCCATTTGTACTAACAAATATAAAAGCTGATTTTCTGTTGAYATAAGCATATTCAAATAATTTGAGGCCAATGAAACTCTAAGGTATAATTTGCCACATGGCTTTGGGGTAGGTATCTTATCCAGCTAATCAGAGTAGAAGCTCATTCATCCACAGTGTGTAACAGTGACACTAAAAGTTTGTGATATTTCATATACAACTCCTCACTGAATTTTTCTAAGAAATTTACATTATGATGACTTATTAAATTGACAGCACTTGTGCTGTATAGATAATGTAAATTCTTTCTTTCCGTGTTCCATGATTTGTTTTCCAACAAAATGCTTTGGACTTCCTTCTTCTTTGCTTTTGTCATGTTTTGTGATTTTWAAAAATATTTTCTTATGTCAGCTATGTGTGGGTAATAAACCTGTTTATTTTTATGCACAGATTGATAGGGGAAATAAATCAGTAGTGTGTATTTCTTTCTTGCCATATAGATTGTAGCACATTGTCATTAAAGAAACAAATGTGCTGATTTGCACTTGCTATGCAATACTTGTGTTTCCTTTAAAGCAAAAGCAACATGAAATAATATCTTGCCTTTGGCATTTTTCATCTTAACTTATAACACTTTTTTTTTCTATAAAAATGGAAAGTTACGCTGTAAGCAGCATCAGTTAATGCTTCCTCCTATTTCCATTTACTTATTTGTTATTGTYATTTTCATGAGAACTAGATCTTTATCCCGATGATATCACACACTTTCCGCTACTTCATCATTCTATACAAACTTCATAACCTGACCCGGTTTCACCCCTGCAGTAGAACGTGGGAGGAAAGCAGAAAGGTGAATGCTGGTTTTAAGCCAGCTTTATGTTTTTCCCCTTCTGGAACCAGCAAGAAAGTTGTCAGTTGAGAGCAGAAGTTTGAAAAGTCCTCAGTGAATCCCTATTTATACCTCTGAAAATGAAAATCTGCTCCCTGGAAGGAAAGCAGAACTGGTCATCTCAGGATCCTTGGCTCAGTGGGTGGGGAAGTTGGTGCACCATGGAAAGTGTCCTGCACTGAGAGCTGCATCTAAAAGTTGTAAGAGTCAAAAGTGCTGAACCTGCTTTAGGAGCTACACATTGTAGGAAATTAGAATAGAAAAAAAAAACCCTCGTGGGCATATGACACCCACCAAAGCCGAAGGCAATGGTTCGTGGCAGTGGCTGCAACAGTGGCTGCTGATGGTTGAGATCACAAGTGTGCCCAGAGTAAAGTGGTCTAGTTGGGCAGCTGTTGTCTCGAGGCTTTTTATATCATCAACATAGAGGCTGCTTCAAAGGGTTTCAGTCTTCACTCTGGAAGTTTTCTCTCAGTCCCCTGAAGAAGAGTCCACCTGCTGCTGTGAAGAGCAGGCTCCTAGTTTCATAACCTATCCCTGCACAGTGTGGTTTCTCCAACTTCAGCCACCCTGGAAGTGAACTTATTCTGTTACAACTCACACTAAAAGCCAGATGGATAACTGGGATTKCTTCCTTGTCCATGGCAGCCAGGAGGATGTTCAGAGTTAAAATTATTTTGTGAACGATCTTCTTTTAGCTTTTTCTGTTTTACTGAAGATTTGGTTTACTTTGATTTGGAATAAATGGCATGTTTTTTTCTAGATGCTTAGGTGCTATATCCTGTCAGATGGAATGCAACTGGGTCTATTTAGCATTCTGCAGGCTGTGATATTCTCTCACTCAAACCACATTCACTCATAAGCCTATGAAATCACTTCCTCACTTTGGAAAAAAGTATTTTCTCCTAATTTCTGTAATACACTTAAGATGTCAAGAGACTGTTGTTTAAAAAAAAAACTTTAAACATTAGTTGTTTACACAACGTGATGTGTGCTTCTGCTGTGCTTGCTGACCCTGAATGCATGTTCCCTGAAGGACTGAGGCAAAAGAAGAATTCTTCAAACAAACAGAAAGCAGAAACCATCTTCATGAAGTTTTGGATAAGGCCCTAAGAATTTCTAATCCTGTATCATTGTTTGCATTTTCCCATTCTCCTTTCCAATTTCTCCCTTCTATGAAGTCTCTACAGTCATCAATAACAATTTCTACTCTTGCATTTGCTGCTAACCTTATTGCACCTTAAAAATATAAGATAGTCACTAGAGAGGATGTAAAGAGAGGTCAAGGTTGCATCCATTTATGTTCACAATTTTAGTCTTAATTTTTAAATATTTCTTGGGCTTTCTTTTACACATAGAAGGCCATTCCTGTCTTCTAAGTCTCAGAAACATAATTATGTCTCTACAGATTCTCTGAAAGGAAAAAACCCCAAGAATCCAGAGGGCTTAAGAGAAAAAGGTAAGTGAAGAAGCTAAGAAATCCAGACCTGAGTATGAGAACAGCTATCCAGTCTAGAAACAGGTCTTGAGTAGGAATATAGGAGTGTGGAAAACCAAACCCATTCTGGTTAATGTTTGGATTATTTTATTCATTACGTTGTTTTTAACAATATTTCTGCTGTACAGATCCCAGCAGGGTCCCTAGAAACCATGTGGTCTTCTTTTAAACACAGATATTTGAATTTGCATCTTGGGGGAAATACTAAAATTTATTTTTATACCATATTTGGATGTTAGTCTCTCAAGTATGAGCTGTCTAAATTCCATAGTGGGAACATCATTGAAGGGAACTAGACTAAATCTATTCAGAAATGACAGGGAATGAAACTGGCTGAGGTTACCGACAGATCCAGGTGTTTGAGGGTGACTGATATGTCAAGATTTTTTCTTAATTTGTTGGCAACATGGGCACATACATCTCTGTCTCCAATCTTTTCTGTTGCAAAAGCACTGCTAGCTGTTCACACAGGGATCATGGATAGTTTGATAACATTTGTTTGGAGAAAACTCTGTTGCAAAGTGATGTGTATTGAACGCTCTCTCTCTGGAGAGTACTGACACCGCTTAAAAATTTAAAGGAAACAGCAAAGGTTATCAGAATTGTGCCTGGTTCCTGAGCTGGAGCAGCACACCTGAAGTCCAAATTATTRCAAAGTCCCATTTTTTTGGAAGCTGGAGATATTTGATGCAGTCCAGATTATGGTTGCTGAATAGATATAGAGCAAAGTGACACACCTCTGCAAGGAATGTATTATGCCTTCTAAAAACTCTGGGGAATGAAGCCAGGGCCCCACTTGTAGCTCAGAATTCTCATCTTTGTCACCTTGTCTCACAAGAAGATCATAATTTTCCTTTATTTGTGCTTAGCTAACTTGTGGATTTTGGGGTGCAGGGGTGTGTTGGGGGTTTGGGTTTTTGTTTGCTTGTTTTGGGTTTTTTGTCCTTGGGTTCTACCGTGTCAGTTACTAGAAAGAGAGAACTAGAATATCAGGATTTTTTTTCTCATCTTCTTTAATACTTTGTCATATACTGGAGAAAAAAATTAAAGATACAATTAAGTTCTTGGACTATTCATTGTGACATAAAATATATGAATGTACATTTGAAGGATGAGCACTGCTCTTCTTTTATAGCCAGTGTGTCTGTGATTTTAAAAGGCTATATATATGCAGGAAGTGAAATTCTGTTCACGGGCAATACCCATATGACCTCTTTGATATTAAAAGAATAATGGAGTCCTGAATGGGTAGCTGGTCCTTTTGTCACTCCTGAATAAAGAAAACTCCCACTTACCTTTATCAGCAGCCTCTGGCTTTCAAGACCAGTATTCCTAATATTTCAGTTGTATCAATGTAGATTAATTTTTTATTTGGGTTCAGCAAAAGAAAAATCCATTGATGCCAACTGCTCTATAGAATTTCTTTCTTCTTTGTAAGTAATTCTTCATTGCCTGCTTGAGAGAGGGCTCCACAGCTTCCTCAAAATGCAAAGAAACTAATGACATTTTGAAAGCTTATTATTTTGCATATCTAAGACTAAAAAGATGAATGGATGACCTTGTTTTTTTGTCCTGTTCTTTACTTCCATGCTGTTAAATCCATTTAATTATCGCATCTTTTTTGCTCTCTACCTATCAAATTGTTTGACTTGCTTTCTTTTCAAGTGTCATCTTATTTCTCTAACCTGACTTGTGATAAATGTTAAATGTTTCTTTCTAGAGACTGGTAAAAGAAAAGATGTGAAACCTCCAGCAGCCTTAAAGGAAAAAGGTAGTGTCTTATCATTATGTGGCTGGCCAATAATGAGTCTTGTGCTGGTATCTCAGTGCAGTTTCGATATATTTTGAATTACAGGCTGTTGGTGAAAAGGGACTAAACCTAGATTCTTCTCATTAAACAGATGTGATATATTGAAAGGAGCAGTGTCTGACAAGATTCAGAAATAATAAAGTCATAACCCTTCTTATTGTGGTGTTCTTTAACTGCTGTCCGACCTGCACAGCCAATACTACAGTGGGAGTGCTACTCTGTTCTGAGTGAATTAGTAACAGAGCCGCATACTGAATTCACATGACAGGCTGACATGATAGGCTGCACAGAAATGAGTGCATGGTTTGACCTGCAGAAACATTGCCAGTAAAATTAGTGGGAATTATTTTTGGTTTGCTTTCAAATCTTAGTTCGAGCCTTTTATTGAATTAAATAGAATTTCTGATTCCTAACACATTTCTTTTACACGTTTGGTTGATCTGGTGTTATGCACGTTTGTTACAGTACTGACAAGCTCAGTGTATATTTATAGTGCTAATTTTCTCCTTCCGTTTTTGTGTTTGATTTCTTTTCCAGACTCTTCAAAACGAAAAGAAATTAAGGCTTCAACTAATACTAAGGAAAAAGGTAACAATCCCAAGTTGAACTGAGCCTTAGCATAAGGTTCAGTTGAGAAAATAAATCCATTGTACAAGTATTCACAAATGAAATCTTAGTTTCTTCGGTTAGCCATCCCTGAATATCTTTCAATGGCATCCTTTGCTGCTGGACATTCTTTTTACCTCGCTGATAAGTGGCAGGTGCATATGGGGCTATACAAGCAAGTTGTAGCAGTGGTGTTTTATAGACTTTGAAGTCAAAAGGACTTACTTTCTTCTTTCTTGATTTTGTCTCATTCTGCTATTTAAATTTGTCATTTCAGATTGCATTTTACTCCTATAACATATTATTTGATTGCACTTTTCTCTCTCTTCTTACATTGAAATATGAGCACTAGCCATCAAATAAAAATCAATTACAATTTATAGTACCTCTCAAATACTAGGGATTTTTAGGCACTGTAATAATAATTAACCAACTATGTTCAGGTTTATTTATTCATATCAATGAAATTTTAAAAAATTTAGTTTTGCTTTGACACTATTTACATATGGATTAAATGCCACTTGCTTGTTATAAAACAGTCTCTCAGGTTAAATGTGTAAATAATTTAACATGGATAAAAATATGTAATAACTTGTTAGATAATAACAGTCTTTTGAGTCAGGGGAATATAGTAGTCAGTCTTAAAATCTTCCAGTCGATTTTGAAAACTGTTTCAGATAATTGAATAATACTACCTCCTATATTTAGATTTTCCCTAAGGAATATTAGAAATAATGAGGCAATATTTTCTCTGACAAAGTTATGAAAGACAACACTTGCAAGTTTTTAAGTGCAGCTATTTGCCACAGTGTATAGCAGAATAGTACAAATCAGCTATTACTTTGCACACTTGTATCATTCTGAAGCAAAGTAAAGGCTTAAGTGCTACCCAAAAAAATAGTGCTATTGAGAGCAGCCCTGTCAAAAAGGACTTGGGGATGCTCGTGAATGAGATGCTGGACATGAGCCATCAATATGCTCTTGCAGACAAGAAAGCGGATTGTATCCTTGGCTGCATCAAAAGCAGTGTGGCCAACAGGCTCACAGGGAGGTGATTCTCCCCCTCTACTCTGCTCTGGGGAGATCCCACCTGGAGTGCTGCATCCAGATCTGGGATCCCCAGCACAGAAAGGACATGGAGCTGTTGGAGCAAGTCCAGAGAAGGCCACCCAGGTGATTAGAGGGATGGAGCACCTCTTCTATGAGGAAAGGCTAAGAGCCTTTGGAATGTTCACAGAAATGTTCAGCCTGGAGAGGAGATGGCTTTGGTGTGACCAAATTGCGGCCTTCCGGTACCTGAAGGGAGCCTACAAGAAGGATGGAGAGAGACTATTTACAAGAACAGGTAGTGACAGGATGACAGGGAATGCCTTCAAACTGAAAGAGAGTGGGTTTAGACCAGATATTAGGAAGAAATTTTTTACTATGAGGGTGGTGAATAGATTGCCCAGAGAAGTTGGGGATCCATCCCTGGAAGTGTTCAAGGCCAGGTCAGATGGGGCTCAGAGCAACCAGTCTTTGGAAGGTCCTTCCAACCCAAAACATTCTATGATTCTATGAAAATGAACTAGGGCTTAAATAGTCTGAAACTCCTTGTAGTAGTCAAAGTAGCTGAACCTGAATTGTCAGTTCAAGGTCAAGGGCATTAGAAAAATACGGACACATTATTGTACCATTYCATTTAGTTTACTTTAGTCAGCAAGGAGCAGTAACCTTTCACAGAAAGAGTTGTCAAGTACTGAAAGAGGACATCCAGTGAAGTGGTGGAGTCATTATCCCTGGAAGTATTTAAAAAATGTATGGATATGACATTTGAGGACATGGTTTAGTGGTAAAAATGGTGGTGGTGCTAGGATTGACACTTGGACTTGATGATCTTAAAGGTCTTTTACAACCTTATCATTCTATGATTCTAAGTGTGGGTGGCTTTTTGTATATTGATTATTGGTTTTAATAGAACTTGGCTTTTTATTTTAAGCTTGAGGTAAGCAAGGCCTATGGTCTTCCTGCTAGCTTCTTGCAAACATGTCTATGAAATTTAGTTAGGCAAATGAAGAGTTAAATGTTGATTAGTCCCTTAAGTATTTGACTATTGAGCTTACCATTGAGTTTCTTCTCTAATTCTTCTGATAAATTGTTCTGGTTGGAAGATTGATTTATTAAAATTTAAGTGATAATGGAAATAAAATGCTATTTACTTCAAAAGATCTAATACTGTAAAGAAGTAATACATGTCTGTAAAAGTGTTTTAGCTGCAATGCTAATGAATTAGCATCAGTGAAGTGTCAAACACCCACCCAACTATACAAAGAATAAGTATTTAAAAAGAACTTCATTAACTCAGTTTGATCAGACACTGAAACAACTGTTGAATAACAGCTCCTTTCAAGTTCCAAAACTGAATTATTTCAAGAAAGGACATGTTTAATTAAACATTGTAGACTCCCACTGGCTGCACATCAAGTGGTTTATGCTCAGTATATTTGAAAAGGAAAGTTAGTACCCAAAAGTGATTAACGCTACTATCTCTCTTTTCTTTATAGTAAAATTAAGTCTTCTTCCTGTGGCAGCTGATAAAACATATGCAAGATTTTTCTTATGCTATAGCAGTAGAAAGTACAACCTATGTTCGCAAGTGAACTTTCAGATCACGCAGACTTTTTCTACATGGCCTAACTTTTTAACCTACAGATATAACTGTAAGCAACATAAAAGATTCTGTATTGTTCTGTTGTCTTACAGCCTTACAGTTTCCTGCTTGTCAAAACACAAGAATCAAGATGCAAATGTTTAGCGTGAAGTAAGGCTAGGTTTAACTCCACTGAAGTACAAGGTCACAGTAGAGAGACCTGTGATTATTCCGATAAAGAAGCTTGGGTGAAGTCTAAACTAGAATTGATTGGTTTTATAGTAACAGCAGCATATTTGAATGAGCAATGCCATAATCTAGTGGAGACTAGCAGTGCTGAATTTGCACAGCCTTTACCAGCTTCCCAAGCGAGATGAGCACTATCCACTTCAGTTATTCCTAATGGTTTACATACAGCCTTGTATGTCACCTGTGGATGCACTTGGTGCCTTGCACGGCTCACTGATAACAACGGATCTCTCATACCTGAGAGAGCATTTCTCTTTGACGCTAGCTGACTCTATAAGAACTTAAAATATTTGGATTTGATGCTATCAGACACACAATCAGGCCAACTGCCTCCTAAGTCTTGTGTATCTTAGGTTTGTAGAGTGAGCAGGACTACAGACCCTTCAAGGCGCCTGAAGCAAGACTGCAATAGAAAAATTGAGTGGGAAAGTCAAGCTTGAGTGGGAAGATCTCAGGTTGCATACTCATGCATACTGACACCACCTTCATGTCTACAACAGGATTCTGAAATTTTCTAGTCTTCGAAGTTCATGACACAGCAAACCTTACACAATCTTACTTTGAAGGCAATTCAGCTCAGTGGCTGCAGGTTTTTAAAAGTTGTTTCTGTCCTTTTTGTTTCATGTGACAGATCTTCATATGCTATTTCTTAGCTTCTGGGATTCATACAAGTGCAACATTTCCAAAAGCAAATACAACTAACTCAGTGACACTGAATATGCATGACAAGACATTGACATTTTGTCAGAAGAGTGTAACCCCAATGCGCAAAGTGGCTTCAAGCATTCATGTGGGATGCTGCGCATCGCTAACCYTCTCTTTCTTAACAATGATAAGTGACATGTCACATACATCAGGCAGACAGTTTGAGAGGAGCCTCTGTGGGGAAAAGTATTCCAGAAATTTTGTGGCCATTGCCCTGTAACAAAGTGTGAGCAGGAGGTCACCTTTATGAGCACTTTTTTTTTTAGCCAACTGAAAGTACATGGGGTACTTCCTCAGAGGACATCTCAGGTTAAACTAGCCAACCAAAAACGCCTTGAGAAATAACAGTGTTTTGATTAGCACTTGCTACTTTACAGAAATCTGTCAAATCCAGTGTAAATTGCAGTAACAAAAGTGGCCCCAAAGTAACGCTTTTGTTATGGTAAATACATTTCTGAAATGTGAAAATCAAATTCACACAAGATCAATGTGGAATTATAATAGAAAATCCTGAATAATGGAGAACCCAAATGTAAGGTAGATATATTTGGTGTATAAAAATCTCAATATCAGCCGGTTCAAATGGCCCATCTGTTAAAGAACATCATTGCTGAACATTGTCGTTAAGAAATACTTGAAGCAAATACCAGAGCTTTAAAAGTCAGACACTAAGATAATGACACCTATATAGCCAAGACTGAGTCATAGCGGGAGGTATAAAATTCCCATTGTGAGTCAGCACTTCTCTCTATTGAAGACTTCTGTAAAAAGTCTTCAATAGACATTAGAAAATAAGAGAAAAATAACAGAAGTAACGTACATAATGTGAATGAATACAATTTTAGAAGAGGAATGAGTTAAAATTTTAACTCCAAAAAGTAGGTTACATAAAGAAGAAGCATGCTTTATGGCAAACTACAAAGTGTAGAGTTGTGCTTATGACTTGGTATTTGATTTTTTTATTACTCTTTCTTAAGGAAAATATTCAAGCTGAATAAGCAGCATCTGCGTATGTATGTAGAGATACACATTCGGCAGTCAAAACAGATTTATAAATGGAAGTATGTCTACAGATACTTCAGGTATTTCCTGGAGTTAGGGACTGCTACGTGCTGGTACACCCAGAACTCCATGATAGCATTCTGAAAAGCCCTCTGAATTGCAAAGTCACAGACTCACGGACTCATTTACATTGGAAAAGACCTCCAAGATCATTGAGTCCAACCTTGGACCTCACGTCACATTGTCAACTAGACCATGGCACTAAGTGTCATGTCCACTTTTTTCTTGAACACCTCTGGGAATGGTGATTCCAGTGCCCAGGGAAATCCATTACATTGCTTAATAACCCTTCCTGTGAAGAAATTCCTCCTGATGTCCAACCTAAAACTCCCCTGGTGAAGCTTGAGGTGATGTCTTTTTGTCCTGTCACTAGTTGCCTGGGAGAAGAGACTGACGCCCACCTGGCTACAACCTCCTTTCAGGCAGTTGTAGAGAGTGATAAGGTCTCCCCAGAGCCTCCTCCTCTCCAGGCTAAACAACTCCAGCTCCCTCAGCCGCTCCTCATATGACTTGTGCTCCAGACCCTTCACCAGCTMTGTTGCGCTTCTCTGAACACGCTCCAGCACTTCAGTGTCCTCCTTGAAGTGAGGGGCCCAGAACTGTGTCTAACTTTTTATTTTTACATGTTTTTGCAATAAATCAAAATTCTTGATGCATAAAATGATTGTTTCACATATTATTTGAGATCACAAACAAGGATTCTCTCTGACTGGGACAATGTGCTTCTCAACAGCTGACAGAATCAGGCTTATTCTGTTTTATTGCCATTTTACCATAGACTCACAGGGTTGTTTAGATTAGAATGGATCATCTAGTTCTACCCTCCCTGACATGAACAGGGACACATCAAACGAGACCGAGTTGCTCAAAGCCCCATCCAACCTGACTTTGAACCCTTCCGGGGATGGGGCATCCATCTCTGGGCAACCTATTTCAGAGCCTCACCACCCTCTTCCTAATTTCTTCCGAACTTTTTCCTAATGTCTAATCTAAACCTACTCCCTTTCAGTTTGAAGCCCTTCCACCTTGTTCTGTCACTACAAGTTCTTGTAAAAAGTCTTTCTCCATTTTTCTTGTAGAAAAGCTACTGGGAGGCTGCTATAARGTCTCTCCAAAACATTCTCTTCTCCAGGCTGAACAAACCCAACTGTCTGAGCTTGTCTACATAGCACAGGTGCTCCAGTCTTCTGATCATCTTCATGGCCTCCTTTAAATTCAATGGAACTGTTCATGTCCTCCTCAGGTTGTGGGCCCCAGACTTGAACACAGCACTCCAGGTGGGGTCTCACCAGAGCRGAGAGAAGGACAGAATCTCCTCCCTCGCCCTGCTGCCCGTGCTGCTTTTGAGGCAGCCCAGGACACAGCTGGCTGTCTGGGCTGTGAGTGCACGTTGCTGGGTCATGTCGAGCTTCTTGTCCACCGACATCCCCACATCCTTCTCCTCAGGGCTGCTCTCRATCCATTCTCTGCCCAGCCTGTATTTGTGCTTGGGATTGCCCCAGTCCACGTGCAGGACCCTGCACTTGGCCTTATTGAACTTCATGAGGTTCACACAAGTTCACTTCTCAAGTGTGTCACTGGCCTTCTGGATTTATAGCCCCAATTGCACCAGACCAGGCTCCACACACAGTCGAAAGGAACTTGCTCTGGAATATTACCACACTCTTGTCACCTCTACCAAGTGACTTTACAGAGAAAGGACTGTTGTGGTTTAAKAATGGTATTCCCTAATTTAGTGTTCCCACTGGAACACTCCAAACCACGCACTGCTCACTCACTCCTCCCTCCCTCCCCCGCTGTGGCAAGCTAGAGAGGAGAATTGGAGGCACAAAAGGTAAAGATCACGGGTTGAAATAAGAACAATTTCCTGGAAACAGCAATTAAATAAGACAATGAGCAGTAACAGCAACAATACTAATGGCAGAGTGTACAAGAAGAAAAGCAAGCGATTCACATACGAATGCTCCCTGTGGAAACCCCCACGTCTCCCTCTGCCACCTATCCGACSCGGAATCCTCCTCTGCCCCCATCCCTGGAAAATGACGTGAAGTGGTATAGAATTACCCCTGGGTCCTGGCCATGGTCCCTTCTGGCTACTGTACAAATTAACCCTATTGTGGCCAGATCCAGGACAGGGGCCTAATAACCCATACAGTGTGAATAATCCATACGTTGATAATTCAAAGCAGAGTTTTCACACTTGCCTTCTAGAAAATGTCTTTGTGTGTTCTCATTAAGACATTGCTGGTAATAAAGAGAAAAACACTGTAAACATTTTTGGGGTTATTGAGTGAATAAATTTTTTTTTAGTAGGTCAACAACTATGTCTTACAAATTAAGGCAAAAGGGATAGTCAGGTTATGAGGAGAGTTCAACTGTAACATCATTCTTGCCCATTAATGACAAAATGCAGGAACATAATTGAGTAAGAGATTATTTCTCTAAATCTGTCCATTAAAATCTGGACCAGAGGAGGAAAAGGGCAGGAAAGGTTTTTTCTGCTACTGAATGGGAATCATTCTAAATAACAGAYGCTCCAACCAAATTAAAGGCTAAATACTTCTCTCTGATGCTCTCCATACTGGTTCTTTTAAATGTGGTTTCTTAACATCATTAAGACACTTGACATGGATAAGAAATTCTGAATTCAAAAAGACTGAAAGAGAGAGATAAAATACCTGTTAGGAAGACCTGAGAGAGAAATATCACCTTATATGGTTCTTAAATATTTTGAAACAGTACCTTTTTCTCAAGCTGTGAACAGATGGACAATTTATGGTGAGATGGGCAAAGACAGTATCAACTCAGTGAATGCCAGATGCTTTGCTGTAGCTGTCTATATGAGGTGGTTTTCACTTCAGTGTAACAGCATGCATATGAACAGTACCTGACACATGGGATGAGTTTGCATTTGCTCTTGTTTTACCATAACTTACATGTTTATAAGCAAAATAAATATAAGAACTTAGTCAAAACTTCCATCACTTTCAGAGAAATCAGTTACTGTGTCAGGGTAAATACACTTCAATTACTCCAGAAATTTAAAAATCRGTCAGAAATTTGGTGAATTCATAATTAAATTCAGAACAAAAACAATTGTCTGGAAAAMCACAGAGTTCCAGCCTGCATGGTATCTAGAAATTGAAACTATGTCTTAGTAATAAGTGTTTTCAATATATTAATAAAGTAATAAGCACAGCATTTGTTGAATGGTTTAAATAGACCTTTASAAAGTTTCAGTATGGGAATTACTGCAGAAACTAAGTAGCTGCTGCCTAAGACCTACAGTATCATAGCCAATAAATATCTGATTAGGAAGCAGAGATTCTTTTTCATCTTGCAGCTTTTTTACAGAATAATTGCTTATGATTCCATGTCTGGACTCATGTTACATTCCTTAATTAACAGGAAAAGATAGAAACAGTAATGTAATGAAATTTTCAGATGACAAAATTAGTTAAAGATTTCAGGATCAGAAGGGGCTGCGATACATTGCATTTACAAGGTGAACAGACAGCATGATGGCAAAGAAAACTTAGTGTCAATAAATAGAATGTAATATATAGTGGAGGGAAAATATTAAAGAAGAATTTATCTCTGAATTAACTATATAAATTCAGAAAAGTGCCTAAGTATTACTGCAGACAAGTCAGTGAAAAACTTTCTTCCATATGCAAATGCATTAGGAAAAATGCATATAGTGTGCTAAAGCTATTGCATAAATCAAAGATGCATCTTGTCTAGAGTGTTGTGTACAAAACCCTTACATGATAAAGTGGCACTGGAGTGGGCTAGAAAAAAGCAACTAAAGTCTCRTACAAAGCGAAATAGGAAAGATTCAAGATTCCCTTGGAGATTAATTAGTATGATCATGATAAGATTGAAAATTACAAATCCAAGTCAAGGGCTCTTTAGAAATGACACGGAGGAACTGGATATCTTTATGGAAATGTAGTTTTCATAATTAATTATTGTAAATTTAGAAATAAAGTTAAACTTCATGTTTCAGGATGGAAACTAATTGCTTCTTATAMGAAAATAAAGGCAGAATTTGTAGAAAAAATCAGTTCTATGATAGTATTCAGATTAAATATCTGTTTCTGGCTACCTCTGGGTCATAAAGCTGCATGGAATAGACTATTGTTGTGTAGGAACCAGTRGTTTCAAGATTTTTGCTGTTTCCAAGACATCTTCACAATTTCTGAAAGGTTTGTGTTTGTTCAACAGCTCAGAAAAAAGTCCATTGAAACCATCACTATGTATGAGATTAAAGGACTGATGATGATCTAGGTTTCCGATACAAGGCAAAACCCATAGAACCACCCTAAACCTGATTTGTTTTTCCTTCATGAAAATACTTACTCCATTGTCAGAGTTTTGTGACCTCTCCACCCCTGGAAATTTACCATTATTTTCCCACCCTGAATAAAAAATTTTGAATGAGGTCTACCAAGGTTTGTAATGATTGTTTCATYTATTCACAAAACGTAAAATATGATAATGATCACTTCTGGTTTCTGGAATAGTTATCGATCCAGATTTATGATCCTGGAAAATGGTATGTGTATTTTTGATAAATGTGTTTTGCTTTGTATCCTATCTATATTAACTGGAAATGTATGATTGGACTTGGATAGGAAACACAGACTGTGATTTAAGGCTCTAATATAGTCCTCTTTGAATAGCTTTGTGTGTACAAATTCCTAATTCAAGAACTACAAGTCTCATCAGTGCAAAACAAGTTTACTTAAGAATTTGTTCATTCTCCAAATAATCAAGGTAAAAAAGTACATGACCAAGAGCATCCCTCATATCAAAGCATCAYATTTGCTAGTTCATCATTCTTCTTTATTTCATGTCCTTCCATCCCTAGCTACAATATATTATTCAGCAGGTAATCTGGCTTTTTATCACCTGTAAACCAAATTCCTTGGGTACACTATCCATCTCTTTGCTGCATTTCAAATTCAGAMACATTGCTGAACTTCTGAAAGAGTAGGATAAAGGACGGTGTTATTGTGCTCTTTTTCATTTATTCCTTGTCATTTTACATTTGAGAAACAGGATTTGATCAGAGCAATGCTATTGGCAACAGCAGTCAGAATGAGGTCTCTTCTGTCTCTTAAGATTTGTTGAGTATTTACAGTACATTCCATCAGAAAAACTGAGACCAAGGTGAAAATTCCAACAGATGTCACAAGAGGATATAATATCATCATAACAGAAACTAGCCAGCCATAAGTGCAGTGGCAGGCATGGATGAACCTGGCTCTGCCTCGGCAGCAGAAGCATGGTGAGCCACATCCCATAAGATGGCAGCACAGAAGTCAGGAGGAGCCCAGAGATGCACAGCACATTCACCTATAAGCCCTTCCCCGAGTCTTGATATTTGTGGTTTCTGTTGATTTGGGGGTCCCTTCAACACCTCAAGTGGCTGTGTAAGTTTGCCTTTCAAAAGCCATTGAGGCTCCCATAACAGTTTCTGGGGGTAAAAACTACTAAATCTGCTGTTTGTGAAAGGTGCACTTCACAGATTGGTACACACATTACCTAGAAAAGCTGTGATTGCAAAAGGGACCAGCTCTTGGAAAGCTTGTGACARTTTTTCACCAATTCTAGTCATGAAACTTTATTTTTTTACTGCTGGGCACATTCTTGAGATGCTTAAAATTTATTTAATTCTCAAAGGAGAGTAAGTGGTAGAAGAGATGAAAAATCTTTGAAATCAGARTATTTTTTCCACAGGCCATTGATAAAGAGCATTTCAGTAATTCAAGGTTTAATAATTTCTTTCTTGTTCTGTTTTATCCAAATGTACTAACAGTTTGAAATAAAATGATTTCTCATTTTAAGAACCCTGAAGAGCCAGAGATCAGCACCCAAACCCAAAATGCAAACATTTGAAACTACTAGGGATTGTCTATCCCTCCTCTGACCTCATGACCCTTGATTTGTGTCCTGTACCATGGCACACTCAGCAATGAAGAGCAGAGTTATGCTTCTGCTCGTTTTGTTTCCAGTTCCAGTGCCACATCAGATCCACTCGTACTGGCAGCCTGGTGCTGGACACCCTTTTCTGGGAAGTAAGAGCTCTGAATTTTAATTCCTCTGTCTTCTTTTGCCTGCAAATGCTAGCCTAAGGCAGAGGCTTGCTACAACCACTTCTAACAGACATGTTTCAAAATAAAATGACATCTGTAACTACGTTTTTAGAAGGTTCAGACCTATAAATGCAGGCTGGGGAATGGGTAGTGCATGGATTTTGAATGGATTTAAGTATAAGCTTGGCTCAGCTCCATCAAGGTTGCAGCAGCTATCTGTAAATGCAGGTAACTCTCATTTTAGACACCTCAGCATTTTTAGTAAAATTTTGTTGTGTTTTCACCACACCCRTTGTAAGATATATGCAATGTTTTATTGGAACACCGGGCTAAGTTTAAGGGGACTTTTATTCTGTCTCCAGAGTTTGAATACTGGTCACACAGCACAGTTTCCACTGAGGAACTGATTCCAGGTTTTTTAAACTGGGTTTAAATTTTAAAGTATCAGTTTTCTCTCAGTCTCTTTCCCATCTTCCTTCCGACAAAACTCATGCTATGGGATGTGGAAGTGGGATTGCTGGATAATCAGGTCTTGTAAATCCCGATGTTAGGCAGAGGCTTAGAAATGTGAACATAACTTCAGCTGGTTTTTTACTACTTATTTTATGCATGTCTTTAAGATGGCAAGTTCTAATAGCAAAAAAAAGCATATATTTCTCTTAAACTGATGATGTTTCATAACCTTCCTCTATACTCTGCTTACCCTTCCATGCCTTCCCATTTTAGTCTATCCTCCTCCTTCATTGTTTATTTTGAAATATTCACTCTATGGCTCTATCTCCCATTATCAACATCTGTGATGAAGGATGACGGTGACTGAAGTTACCCCTGAGAATACAGAAAGCTGGACTTTGCTCTCATCAATAGCAGAGCTGGGTGTCTGTGAGGAAACMCTTCAGTTTCTTCATCTGGCAAAAAAATTTATTCCCGTATTACATAATATATCTATGATTTGAGATATGTACACAAAGGGCTATTTGAATTTTTTTTTACTGATATTACCTGCTGTTAACTTCAATTGTGAAAACACAGTATTTTTRTTTCTATTTCAGCTGCAGTGAAAAAGGAGGGGGAGAAGAAAGGTAAATCAATATTTTCCCTTGACYGAAGCATCTTTCAGGCTGTGACTGCTGTGAGAAATGTTTCTTTCGTTCAGTGATACAATTGCCATGACACACAGCATTGCGATGACATACACCACCTCWTGTGCTACCATCAGCCGACTTTATCTGCTCCTACTGTGATAACACAGTTGTCGTTTCCAGTATTGGTAGCTCCTTTTTAAAACAGGCCAATACAGAGCAGTATCAGACACTTCATCGTTCTGGCTCGGAGGAAAATGAAAGGCCTTGGTTACCACATTAGGATTTGTCAAAAAGAACAAATCTTGCAGTGCACCATGCATGCTGACCTGACTGCTTGTTCTTTGCAGAAGTTGCTTTTCTAGGCACATTTAATTTCCTCTTTTCAGATATGTATGGAGCATGCATGTAACCTTTTCTGAAGTCATTCTCAGATATTTTAACAGATTAGTGGAAAAATTTGCCCTAAATCGGAACCTAAAACACTACTTTTCATGCTTAAAGATAAATACAATGTATTTATCAGACCCTAAATACCTATTTATACTGTTGTCTTTCAGAATAAGATTTGCTGAGTTAAAACGTGGGGGGTTTTTCCAATTTTCTAATTTTATTCCAACAGCAAAAATAATGAAATATTAACGCTAAGGTGGTATTTTTTAACCTATTCAATTTTCTTGAATATCTGATTTATAAGTCATACCTTTCTCATTAAACTGGGCAAGGGGAACATTTCCATATATTTCTTTGGATTATTTGAGATTTATTATTTATTTAGTAAGAAAAAATATATCTCCTTATTACTGATGGGAAATTTGGGGGTGGGGGGTAGGGCATGTCTTTTGCCATATCAATACCATTTGGAARTCCTGTGATTCACATAATTGAACAATGGAGCCAACCTTTACTGTCTATAATACATGAAGACATTTTCAATCCTACTAATTTGGGTTTTTTTCTGTTATCCCTGTACAGAACTGTTAACTGAACAGCAAAAAAAAAATTATAGTCTCAACTGTTTTATCGGCTCATGAGTGAAATCTTGGCTGTGTTGATGTTAGTGGCAAAATTCCCATTCACTCCACTGAAGCCAAAATTTCACTTCGTGTCTTTAACAGAATAATAAAATTCATTTCGGTTATCAAAAACCACCATGCTTAATAGGTATCAAGCAGGATATTTTGTCCAAAGATTAATTTGCAACAACTGAGGCGTGAAAGGTAGCACATGAAGCAGGGAGAATCAGAAATCTGGCAGCTACACTTACAGCCATTGGTTTTCAGATATCAAAATGCCTGCTGTGTTCAAAAGCATGAACTACTACATCCTTAATGGAAAGAAAAGAGTGAGGTAATTGTTAAGGGCGCTACTTCTCTCACTCTTGCCACAGATTATGGGCCCATTCATTTACAGAAGAACATCAAGGGAATTTGTTTTAAATACCTAGTGCTCATTTTTCACCAGTTAGGATTTTCTTCCCCCTTAACCATAATCTTCCCCAACAAAACTGATTGAAAAATGCATATTTAATGAACATTCTTTGAAGTTAGATCAATTTTTCCATYTCATTTTCTTTTCCATATTTTGTCTGCTTAAAAAATTTTCCTTTGACTTCTTAGTTGAAAGGATTTTGCAACAAGTATTTGTAGGATACTTTCAAGCACCTGGCTCACGTTGTATCTCATCCTGCTGGTTACCACCAACCTATTTCACAGAAACATGGAAGTACGAACTGAAATTCAGCTTCAGTCATTCTCATTAAATCATGCTTTTATTTATTTTTTGGATTAAACCTCCCTCTGGTTTTCAGAGATCATAACCAACACTGTCAGCAAGGAAGGTAGTGCTTCTAGTGAAAAAAATGCAGAACAATGATATCTTCCAGTWACTAAGGAAAACTGGTCCAGTGATGTCCCTGTCTTCAGTAGATATGCATTAAACAGAACAACAGGAGAGAAATAATAAGGTCTCTTCCAAAAAATGAACATGCCATGCTTTAGCTTTCTCATCTAGCTTCCCCCTCTCTGCAGGCCCCAAATGCAAAATATAGCATGTTACTAGCTAACTCCTAATATGATCAGGTTTTATTTATTTCTGCTTATTCTGTTATCACAAGAAATTGCTCTAGGCTGGATGTGTATTCCTCTGACTGGCCATAAAAAAGGGTAATGTTYGCTGGTTTTGCTTAAGGATACAGTATTTTTTGCACAGCTGCAAAAATAATAGAAGTAGCCAGGCAGTGCTCTAAATTGACTGGCTCATTATCCAAAATATATTGTGGTAGTAGCATGCACAGTTCAAACAGCACTTTACCATTTCTCATGCGAATCATACAGCACACAGACACTGCACTCTACACGAAGCCTTCTCCAATTATTCTGTCTTATTCAAATACACATCCCTCATCCAGAAAAACAAGAATAATGAGCCGTAGAGAGTGACAAGCCATCATAAAAGAGAAGAGAAGAAGATGGAATGACGGTTGATGGTACATTCTGTGCATAGCATAAATCAGACATTAAAGACTCTGAAAGAGACAGAAAAGAACAAAATTAAGATGGAGAAAGATTACATATTTCACTGATTCCTCCAAATATGAGTGATAYTAACAGGAACCTTGAGGCACAATTATTGCATAAAATTGAGGCATTCACTATTTCTCTTTGAAAGGTTAGCTCTCTAAGGCTTTGTGACCAAAGTCCTAGAAAATAGTCAACCTTACCTTCCAGCATCATGTTATGCCTTCTTTCAACGTGTGTGGGATAGAGAAGCTGTCATAGAAATGTGTAAATCTTGTCAATTCCAAAAGGGCAAGAGGCAGCAACCCTTTGCATGATGAAGGCACTTGCTAAATTTCCCAAGAGCAAATCTGACTGCCAGTACACAAAAAATTTTAACTCTTGCTCATAATTCAAAGCACTGTAAGCAAGGATTCAAGACAACTAAAACAGACCCAGGTATTGGTGAAGTGATATAAGTCTCATCATCTCCAGGACATCTCCAGAAAACTATAAACAGAACTGTAACACTCTGTAATATTTCAGCTTTTTTCATATCTAATTGCCCTGTTTAATGGAAAGAAATATTAATAATTATTTTTGTTTATGTAAACCAATATTTCAAAAATATTTTATAAGTACAGAGAGTTCCAAAAATCCTGTGTTCTGAATAGAGCCAGATAAACGAAAACRTCAAGTTTTCCTAGTTCTGCAGTGAAGTGGAATTTCTCACTTCAATTCATACCTCCCATATCCTCTTTATTTCTGACTAAAGAGGACACAGACTGAGTTGGGAATGCCAAGCAAGCAACTTTCTCAAGCTTAGTAAGTTCTCCCTCCAGGTCAGTGTCAGGAAATCCTGTCTGAAGATTCTTTACATCTCTGGTTCTAGTGGACCCAAACAGGATTTAACCATGACACAATCTCTGTGGCTGCACATTCACATGAGTACGTGCAAGAAAAACACTCTCATTGTTTAAGGTGAATCATGAACCTGAGTTGACAGGAAGTTGGTTACTCCAGGCTCCCTAGAGCTAATGAACAAGAAACAGAGAAGGAACTCGGTCTTTCTTCTGAGAGCAGGTTAGAGTGTGCATCTAATTCAAGTCTTCTGTGAGTCTYGTCTCCTGTGGAAGCTGTCTAGAGACAGATATTATGAGTACTTGTAAGTTAGTGAGATGCAGGTGCTAGTTACCTGTCAATAGCATCCAAACTACATATTTTTGTCAATTCGGTAGAGGACAATTTCCTTCAAGTACTCCTGGTAATGGTACCATATCCATGGCTTGGAAACTGCTGCTCTGCTTACAGAGTGTGGAATAAACTGGCCAAGGCACAGCAGCATCCCATTTCAATATATATAAAAATCAAGATGCTTTCCAAACTGGGGGGGRAAAAAAAGGGGCATTTCAGAACTGTTTAGCTTTGGAATTGACCAGAAAAATTGGAAGTCAGCCATCTTATTCATAAAGCAAATGGTCATGGCAACATGGGATTTCTGCTCAGCTGCAGGTGCCACTGGTGCAAGATAAACCACAGATTCATTAAGCAGTTTTCTAGCATGTGTCAAAGGATAAGAAAGTGGATTACCTGATTCTATAAATGTAAGGTGTATTACACAGCCCCTTAATAGAGTTTTTAGTCCTAAACAGAGGGGTGGAAAAAAAAAAAAACATGAAACCAAGTATAAATACTTCTAAAACCATTTTCCTAAAACAATTTCAAAAATTCTGTATTACTTACRAGTACATAATAAAAACAGCCACATGCTAGTATGCTGTTGAAACTAGTAGTGCTATTCTGACCAGCTGAAGGCAGGCAACTCTCTCAAGAGGTAACAATCACTAAATTAGCCACAAGATGGAGCCCAAAGGATCTTCCAGACTGTAGTTAACATTGCCTTCCTGCATCAGATTAAAAACTAAATAAAGTAGTTTTACTGAAGAACACTTTATGGGAATCTTAAACTACAGACGAGATGTTTTTCAGTGTAAATCCACTGCTGAATAAAGATGTTTTTAATTTAATAGATGACTATCCATGCACTGGTGAGCTTTGATTTCCCATGCTGAAACAACAAGCCTCAGGCATATTCAAGGAATATTGATGAACAGATAATTTATATTAAATAAGAAAAATTATCTGAAAAGAATAAATCAGTTAGCTGAAATTTGCCTGACCTCTGTTTACCTTGTCTCAAGTATCTCGAGGGTATAAATAATTTATGTCAATTTTACAGGGTTATGTGAGACTTAATGGTCTGTACAACCTCTGTTAAGTGGTGGACAGAACTTGAGGGACTAGGCTTGTGCACCTTTCACACTGCAGATATTTCACTTAGGGTAAGACATGACCAAAAAACACTCTCCAAAGTACCCACTCAAGCAGGTAGAGAAACGAACGTTGTGAGCTCATGACTTTTCACTGAATTAATTAATTTCAAGAATTTTTTTAGATACTCAGATTAGTGTAATCATTAAGAAACTTTAACTCATGCAAATATAGATGTCTAAAGTTAGGCATCTATACTGAAAGTGTTCACCCTAGTCTCAGTTTAGAGCTAATGGAGAGAAATAAGCATCTGCAAAGAGTGTTTCATCTGTCTTGTATCTGTGTCAGCATGCGATTACTTGCCCCCCTGGAGATACTTATATTTTGCACTTAACTACAGCAGGGAACATAGTTTAGGTTTAGTAACAAGAAGAGAAAACAAATGTCAATGAACATCAGGATAGTTTGTTGTCAATTATTTTAACAAACTTCCCTCTCTCTTAAGAATTTGACACTGAAAGAGAAGTGAGAAGGAGCAGGTCCTTTGTAGATCTTAATAACTGATTGAACATCCACTCTCATTGTACTCAAATGGAGGGTCCAATGCAAATATTTAACCTAGGCATTTTAACATTAAGGTGAAAGCTCCATGTTTATCTACCTAGCAYGCCGGTAAACTCATAGTTAAAGTACATGCTAACTTGCCTCCATGTTTTTTCAAAAAAATGCCCACACTTTTATTCTCAGTAGGATTTAACCAAAACCTTGACATTGGTTACAACTTTTTAATCCATTAAAGGTAAAATTGAGATTATTCTCTTTTGTCTTACGTAACAACAAACCTGCAAAATAATTCATATTGATAGACCTGGCATAGCATTTCAATTGCAGTTATGATTACAACTTGTGCTAATCATTCTTACTTGCCTTAAAGTACAACAGTGATTTATTCAGCCCCTGCTACCAAAAACCGGAGCCAGTTAAACTACTGTTTCAATGATTATGAAACAGCTGTGATTTCTGAAGAAAGAGTGCTCTGTGTAATTGGRGGCCCGTGTTGTTACTGTAAGTTAGGTATAACACATATATATTGGCACCATGTCAGCAGCACTCACACCTGTCTATCACCATAATATGCTTAAACACCTGGATACCCACATAACATATGGTTAATTGGCTAAAATTTTCCCCATGGTATAAACTATTACTTTATTGTGCTTCACAAAGACATGTGCAAATGAACACTCAGAGGTGTTCTATTCAGATGCAATTCCGGAATGAATAGTTCTTCTAGTGGCAATCTACCTTTCTTTTTTTTATCTCTGCAGACACCATTTTCAGAAATGTGCTCTTACAAAGTTGTAATTACAGCCAAAGCAGTGATCAGCATCATTTCATGAGGAACAAAGATGGCTCTGCATGTTATGCCTCTAAAAGTTAGTCATTAGTCCTCTGCTTTGATCACCATGTTAATTTGAGTAGCACACTTGGAAAAGTCCATTTTTTCAAGAGCTAATTAATTTTTATTGTTCTCCACTCCTAATATCAACTAATCTCTCCTTCAAAATTCTTCTTTTCTAGATTTTCATAGTCATCTTATTCTTGTCTAATTTATTATTATTTTACATTTATTTAATAACATACGCAAATATATTTTCAGCCACTATTATACTTTTTACAAATCCAGTCATAGATAAGAAGGAGCTCAACTAAAAAGTTCGTATTCAAAGTATTTGCATGGAATCTGGACCCAGGGTGTTAATTTAGCAGCTTTCACCCAATAACAGGCATTATTACTGAAGATTCAATTATGTTAATGAATATTAACATCAGCAAGAAGTGCTCCTTTTGGCTCCAATTTTTTATATAGAGTGGTGAGCATTTTTTGCATAAACTAACATCTACATTCTGAAAAATCATTCTAACATCCTATAAATTGCGGTCTGCCTGATATCACTCAGTTGCCCTTTGTGAGTCAATAATTTGTGTTGCAATAAAGACGGCCCAAGCTCAGCTATGTTTTGCCTTAGCTATATGCAAATGTAAAACTGATATTTCTAAAAGTGAAAGCTTGATAAGCATACTCTCCCTCATCTGTATGTTCCCATCCCACAATTTCAGGGAAGAGCACATGAAAACGCCAGAAGCTGAGGATGATATTGAGAGGAAGCTCTTCAGGTCTTTCACCACACGTGCCCAAAGATGAAATGCATTAATGCAGCAGATGTACCTCATCTACATTTGACTGAAATTTTATTCTTTCCAGCTCTGTCGATGGAAGATTTGTCCTCCTGGGATTTTAAGACTTATAGTACTTTAAARTTATTAGTTTTCAGTGCTATCATGCAAGATTGCTGTTTCAACAAGACTTAACATTTCCCAGAGCATTTCTATTGTTTAAGTGACAAACTGGAAAACAGAGAAAGATTGGGATCATTACTGATGATTCCTAAAGGCATACATCTCAGATGGAAGTTGAAGCAATTCCTCTCATTAAAAGTCATTTAAAAATGTTGATGTCTGTACTTCTTTGCAACTTCTATTATATTTACACCATGCTAAAGTTTCTCCCTTCCCTCCTCTCTCTGAACTCTTTGTTTTTCCCAGTTATATAAAGTACTCTTGAACTGTCAGTTAAAAATAAGTCTTAAAAAATGAGTTGTTCTAGACAACAACAGCAAAATCCTCCAAAACCAAGAGTCAGCTTGTTTTTCGATATSCAGCCCCGAGGTACAAAGCAAGTCAAACAGCAAGGACACAAACATGATAACTTTAGGAAAGCAGATAGATATCTTGGGCRAGGCTGCTCTGGTAAATAAAATAAGGCAGATATAACTGTGAGAGCAGCCTGACAGCTTTTTTTTGGCGGAAAGTGGCAGTAGGAAGATCAGTCTGTTGCAAGTGAATACCCTACAGGCTTTAATATCAGTGGTTAATTTTTAATG
Source organism: Amblyornis subalaris (assembly GCA_018881555.1). Lineage (NCBI taxonomy): Eukaryota > Metazoa > Chordata > Aves > Passeriformes > Ptilonorhynchidae > Amblyornis > Amblyornis subalaris. Next base: position 24,405,910 of record JACAXG010000002.1, on the reverse strand, counting down.
ATAATGGCAAACCATGGCATTTTAGGAGGGTTTGTCTTAACCTTTTACCCTGTTATCATCCTTCAGCTACTGCTGATACAGTGGTCCAAGGAAGTGTGCGGAGCTGCACAGACTCAGTAACCAAGAATAGGTCCACCAGCTGGAAGCTCAAGCTTCCCTTCATAAGTTCCAGACAGTCTTAATCACTTAGTATTGCATATTTGTCATGTTGATGTGGGATAATACTTCCTTAATGTGCAGAAACCTGGACAAATATCCTGGAAAGTGCTAGGTTTAAAGTAAACCAGAAATGTAAAATGAATGTTGTAGGGAATTAAGAGATCCTGTAAGTACAAGGCTTGCACAGCATGCACTGTAATTTGATCATATACAAACTTCCCCTATTTATGCCACCACCACACACTTCTTGCTTTTTCTACTTTGACTCAGCCATGGGGTAACTATTGGTCATACACTGTCAAGGCAATTTTTTAAGGTAGAGCAGAAGTCAGGATGAGCACAAGCGACTTTCTTTTTAGGAATCCTGTTGCAGCTGATCTGTTTTTTGAGTCATTTTTTTAGACATATGCTCAGTAGACTGGTTTCTCTACACAGTCTGCCAGCTGCTCAGTTAGCCAGCAGGACTTGAGTAAGACACAGGCAGATATGAGAGATTAGGTCTGCTGATCTAGAAAACTTATGGGAACATTTGACATCTCCTTTGAATGACAAAAAGTACAGGCAATAACTTCACAAAAATAGGGAACTGCTCCTTAAGAGTGGTAAGTCCTAATAATCTGTTTTCTGAACTTACTATCTGAGRTATGTAAGGAATATATTTTATTCTATTTGACTTCTTTATAATACAGTTGCTTCACAGTTTGAAAAACCTTGTACTAACTAGAACAAAACTGTCTTGTTTACCTTAAATTATGTGGAATGATGGGGTATCTTATGTTCTTGAAACTTAAATTTTGAAGGAGAAATGTCCATTAATTTGTCTAAAGGACAAGTTGTTAGTTTGTCTGAAGTTCATTTTCAGGGAGAATGAACTCATGTTAAACAGGGAAATCAAAGATTTGACATTTGTCATGATGTATAAACTGGAAGGTATACACTTCAAACTTTGAGAATTCCATGGGAAGATTCCTGTTGATCTTGATCTGTATTTAATATTATGTGTGTGTTGTGTAGTCATCCAATGTGCAGTCCAAAATCTGTTGAAAAACCTTTGTGCTGTCTTTAATGGGAAGTAAACCAGGCTCTTACTTTGTCTATTGGAAAGTGACTTTATTTATAATACACCTGTAACTACCCAATTGGAAATAATTTTTCCCAGCTACAGCTTGTATTATTATTCAGTTTTTCTTTACTAAAACAAGTAATTCTGGCATTGCTTTTATTTCCTGCACAACATATTCCTTTCTTTCAGAATGTGCACACTCACAAATGTATTTGCTGTCTGAATGGCAAATAACTGCTATGCAGATGGAAAATAGACATGTTATAATCAAAACACACATTCTGCTTTTAGCCTTACCAATTTATGGTTGAATAAAATGCAGGATTTCATTTCTGAACCCATATCAGAAGCTAATTTACAAAAATATGCCATATATAATTAATACCCTTGYGGCCTTCAGAATAGCAGGCAAGTCAAAGAAAATTTGAAGTGAATGTGAAAAACAGCAAGATATCTACCAAGCCTGGTTCCCGAGTTTAATTTAGAATGACAGAAATTTCAAATTTTTGCTGAGATTAGAATCAGATCATTTTGTTGATCCTGTTCAGATCTTATGTAGCTTCAAGTATTTCATCAACAACCCAACTATTTTCATTTGATTCAAACATGACCTTGTTCCTCCTCTWGTATAACTTGTATTAAACCAATGAAGATAAAGTACTTATTTAGGACTGAATTTTCTAACATTGTGGACAATAAGTACTTATTTAACCAACAGGTAGTCCTGTTAGCTAACGACATCAGAGCAACTATTTGAAATGAGACCAAGAGTTCATTTAGCCCAACCACCCTTCTCTGTCAATGGCCAAACCAAAAAATGCTGGTTGAACTTTCAGTACTAGACACTACATGAAATGTGTGAGATTGCCACAGCAGCAAAACACAGCCTTTCATTTCTCACACTTTTGGTTAAATAACATTCAAACATTTTGCAAAGTCTAACTTGGTTATTCACATTTAGCTTTTATCATCTTGCCATTTTCACTAAATGGAATAAAAACCAGGGTACCCATTTATCAGTTATAGATAATTGTCATATTGTAAAAATAAAACTAATGGTCTTGGGATTTCATTTTTTAGTTTTCTGCTTACTGTGTAAGTCATTTGAATTGCATTTTTTGATGAGATAATATGATACACAAGAAGGATAACATTAATATTGAATGGACTGAAATCATAGTTAGCAAAACATAGAGGTTTATTTTTCTGGCCCAAATACCATTTCAAAATTTCACCTTGGTGTTTTGTTTTGTTTTTTTTAATAGACCAAAATATAGATGTGTTTTAGAATTACCAGCACATCCTCTAGAAACTTTTAACTTTAGAAGATTTTCATTATTTCATCAAAATATCTGGTTGAAATATCTCTGAGTGTTCTGTCAAAAATAAGAAACCTGGACTTTCAGAAAAAGCACAGATAACAGTAATCTCAGTGTTCAATCTGTCTTGATACTGACACTGTACATATTTAACTAATTAATGCCTTTGCAGAAAAGATGGATGAGGAAAGAGAACTTCACAAACCTGAGGGACCAGAACTTAGCTGAGTTCCTGTTGTTTTAAACATCCTTGTGATTCATATTTACCAGCAAAAAAGGGAAAATAACTGTACTGGCTTCACTGGAAAGTTAAGGAGTAGTGGTTTTGYTTTGATTTTAGGTGGATCTGAGATAAGGATGTTATTACAAACTTTGCTTGCAAAATTCATTAGGCAGTGTCAGTAAAGATTCTTTAAATTGGTACTGTTCATATGTGGCCTAGCTGTAATCATTTTTTGTGATCATTGAAAGTGTTATACGACACAATATCCTGTAATAGTTGTGTAAGTCATTACACCAGCCCCGGAAGTTCAGATTTTATTTAAATATTTGCTGTGAAATTTCTTTTTGCAAATTGAAATTAATAGTTACATGAGCGYATCTCACTATGTCTTTTGACACAATAAAAAGTTATTTTCCTCCACAACTTTCAGGCATATTTCACGGAAATTCAATTGCAATAGAATTTGCCTCAGCTAATGATGCTTAGGGAACAACTTTTTGGTTGGTTTCAGGATGTTAATTGAGCCTAAATTTACAATAAGGTTTTCTTACACACATAAAAATAACAAATGTGGCTTTGTCATAGGAACTCTATTTTTCTGTTATTTCTTATTGCTAATTCCTCAGTTAGGAGCAAACATATACACTTAAYTTGTATCTTTAGTCTCTATTATCCACAAAACTGTTCTGTTTTTTTTCACTTTTCTCTGTACACCATGTCCAATTGCTGTCTCCTTAAATGCACAACAACAACTTGGATTAAATAGAGACTGGATATAAAATGGGAGCGGTTTTACACTGCGGGGAAAACAAGCAAAACAGAAACCMACGTGCACTGGAGTTTTTGTTCCCAGTGGGAGCTAGGGAGCTCAGGAGCTCAGTGAATCACAGCCTGGGACTCACAGCAGCAGTTTTATTGCTTGTGTTGCTGAGGCTACAAAGGCAGCTCATCCCCTGCCCTGCTGCATCTCTCTGTGGGATTACTCCCTCTCACACACAGCAGACATGCAGGTGGTAGAGCGTTTTTTTCTCCTGAAAACAACAGCTGCCTCTCAGAAGTCAGGAAGGAAAATCCAGCTGGGGGACTGRGTCTTGACATTTCACTCCCTTCTGTAGAACCAAAATGACATTGGGTACAGCTGCTGAGCTCTTGCTTTACCTGAGAAACATAGCCTTAACAGTCATGGAAAGTATTAACTTGGTTTTCAGTTTTATCTCATCTGGGATTTTTTTCTGGAAACAATAGAAAATTAAATGGCACAAAGTTTAGAAGTTGCAGCACTGAAATCCTTTTGTTTAGAAGTGGCCTAATGAASTTAATGGACCTTTTCAAATATGTCTTTCTGCTTCTTGGGGTATCTCTGAATCCATCTGAAATTCACTGACTGCACTAGAGCAGGTGCAATTGTCAAGGACTCTTATGTTTAGACTGTCGCAGGTGTTGTGACCTCATTCTAGCTAAAATTATTTTTCTGYCTTTTTCTAGTAGAGACCCTATAGCCTGAACTTGCCCTGTCTCTTGGCAGGCACTGAACTGAGCACCTCATTTATCAAGGTAGTTGCCTTAGGTTTGGTATGTGGTCAGCACTTAGTGAGGGTGACTCAGCCCGTTGAAGTGGTGCAGAGCCTTCCTGAGGTATTTGTATCAAATTTTGGCTAAATGAGGAGTTTAGGGTGTCTGTGTTCCTTGTCCCAGTTTTGTGTCTGGGGTGGACAGTGTACGTAAGACAGTGGTAGCTGTTGCACATTTCAATACAGATTTCACTGAAATTTTGTGTGTCTAAAATGTCACTAATAAATGCATTAGATTCTGCATTACAGTTGCAAAAATATTAAAATACGCCTTTTCTGTTTACTTCTAGCTACCTCACAGAACCCCCATGAACACAGTAAGTATCAAGGTGATAAAGAGTATTGTTATTTCAACTTTCAGGAGGAAGGTATTTGCTTATGTTTTCAAAGTTCCAGCAGCTTAAAATGGGATTCACGAACACAAATTCACAATGACTCTCTCTGTAATGCCGGACCAGGTGTGTTTCACAATCCCAGTTTGCATGGAAACTACTTTCCAGTTCAGCTGAGATAAGACCCACCTATGCCTTTTGTCTCCATGGCAGCTTCACACTGGGAAAAAATCAAGGGGGCCATAGATGAGGAAGGGTCTGTGTAATTCTCTGGCCTGGCATCTGGTCCAAGCTTTAGAGATTTATCTCTTGGTATGCTGCAATGCTTACCTGCTGCACAGTTTAGATGTCGGAGCTACAAATCAGAATTCAACACATTTTTAACACTCCTCTGAAATGACAGAGCTTTCTTTTTTTCTGTCTCTTAATGTTGGGCTTTGGATAGCACGCTGTTTTTAAATAGCACAAAATTGCATACAGATTATATTATAATACATTATAATAATATCCATTATTGTTACTGTTTCACAACATATTTATGGGATCCCCATACTAGCTACCATGTATAAAATTAACTTTAGCCCAGCCAAATTCAGGATGCAAAGAAACATGGAAAGCTAATTTTTTCTTTATTCAGGAGACCAAACATTTATTTGTCATTCTACATGGGGAAACCTCACTTCTGTTGTGATAAAATATTGCCATGATTCCTATATTAAACAACAAGGAGAAATTGTCTATATAGAAGATCAGTGATAGCAATCAAAATTAATAGTAGAAGAAATTAATAATTTTAGAAATTCTATGATATTCCTAAAAATGCACAGAAAATAATTTTGTGATTTCTTAAAACACATAAAAAAATGGAAAAAAAATATTTTCATTATTTAAATTTTTTAGGGAAAAAATAGTTAAATATCTTTTCTTGAGAAACATACCAAAAAGTTCTTCTGAAGTCTAGTATGAATAGGTAATGCCAAGTCATCTTTTAAAATKATAATATTTTATTTTTAAAAGCTTCTAAAAGTTAAAAAAGCTTCTGATGTAGGGGTTCTTATTTGCAGAGCATGAACGAGTTAAACGTGAAAAAGCTGTCTCTCAGACTAAGCCAGGTAGGTTTGGTAAAGTAACCTCCTGTTACTCCCAGCTCCTCTTAATAAGGATATGTGTGGTCTGCAAAACTTGGAGACTTCCTTGAGCGAGACAAGGTTTTTTTTCCTTCGTGTCATTGGTTTTTTCAGTGTTTGGGAGAGGAACAAAAATGAGGGTTAAATTTAACTAGAAGGATTCATTTGTCACAGTTTTTGACAGTCCTTGTGACTTTTCTCACTGGTGTAGTACATTTTATAAAGCACTAGTAAAACCCATTTTCCAGAGTTTGGGGAAGGACTTCTCTGCTGCCTTCCAGTACATCAAAGAGGTGTACTGGGAATTAACCCTTCTCAACCTTTTCAGTAAACTAGTTATTACACAAAGTGAGTGTGCCCCCCCMAAAAAAGAGAAGCTACAATTGCATCAAGTAGATGATATCTTGCACAGAGGCAGCCTCCAGTTTCTGAATTCATAAGAACAGGAGCTGAACTAAAAATAGCAATACTAATCCTGGACTGACTGTGCGCTCAGGTAAACTGTAAGTAACAACAACTGACTGCAGTGAGCAGGACAGGGGTTCCCCCTTTCAAACCAGAGCTCTGTGCCTCATCATGGTTTTTGAGGAGGATCAAGGATGACTCAAGGATCCACAGTTAGGTCTGGTGTGAATAAATGAGACTAACAGGGTAACCTCACAGAAAACTCAGCTACTGATACTCAGCTTACATCACTCCTGAGTGGTTTTACCAGAAGCAGTGGGGACTGGAAAGCAAGTATCAACATCCCATTGACCTTTGCTGGCAGTGCTGCTGTTTGAACTTCACATTGAAATGTTCATGAATAAGTGAATGAATAAATCATTTAAACCTTATGTGTTCAATGATAAGCAAGCAGGCTTTTTTCCTGAATTCTTCTTTTTAAAGAAATCAATTTCTCCTATTTATTTAGTATTTTTCCCATTCATTTTTAGAATACAGTATTCTGTCTTGTAAGTTAGATATCTGGAAGTTTCCTGGAAGCCTCTTGAGTAGCTGATTTAGTGAAGATGTATTGGTTTCGAGTCAATAGCGAAAAAATATTTTTCACTTCTTCCTTCAAATACACATAGGCCATTCTTTTCATTTAACTCATTGATCACTTTTTGTGTATTAACAGCTAGCAGAATGCTTCAGCCAGCAGGTGAGTGCAGGTGGGTTCAGCCAAGGCAGGAATGTCCTAGCAAGGCAGCCAAGCTTGTGGTGGCCAGAAAGTGAGTTGCCTGGACAGGTGGCATGACCGCTTACCTTTCCTGCTAAATGAAATCAGTTCTTCTGCACAATTAGCCCAATCTCATCCATATAACAGCAGGAAAATAAATTTCCTTGGTAAGGCATTCTCAAACATCGGAGCATCGTGTCACAAACCAGTACACTGGACTGATCAAGATTTTACGCTAGTATAGTACAGTATATTCCAGACCCAAACCCTTGGAATTAAAGTGCTTGAAGGGGAAAAAAACRAAACAAAAMAAAAGGATAGAAAAATGCTTGCTAAATTTCCTTTACCATGAAAACTCTATTTTCAGGTGATTAATGGTTGCTTTGGAGAAGTGGCTGTTTTGAGTTTCAGTTGATGACTGAAAGTATTAAACTGCAGGCACTGGTGGTAATAGTGCTTCTGCCTGCTGTGTGCCAATGAGTGCTCTTGAGTTAGCAGTTTGAATTATAAAAGCTTCATTTTGTACAAAACAGTGGCCTCCTTTTTCAACTTGATTCAGTGCAGCTTCAAATCATTTTTCCTACGCCTCCTGTCATCAGACTTAGAAGTATCACATGACTGAGATACTAGAGAATTTCAGAAAATATATTGATCCTGTAGGGAAATGTTTGAATTAAAGAGTGTTTTGTGTATGTCAGTGAAAGCAAGTAAAGCAAGGGAATTCATTCCTGATGTAATTCTGCTGAAACTGCCTGCGATACACAGAGAAATGTTTAYAGTCTTATTTTTTCCCATTTAAATTAGATACATCAGGGAAAAAATTAATATTAATGCTTGTARTGCTGCAAAACTGGAGCTCTGCAGAGCAAATAAATTCGCTCCAATGAAAGATTTCAGAACTTTAAACTTTGAACTTACTCAGAATTAGAGCAAAATCAGAATTGACATTTTTTAAATATTTGCAAAATTTATTTTGGACTTTTTATAGCTTTGTGAAGTCCTCAAAGTTGTTTATTTGCAAGAATCTCCATGATATGGTAAATAAAAAATACATGAAAAATTAAAATATTACTTGTGTTCTTGGCAAAATAATATATATTATCCTCATCATATGTTTTTCTCTGCTTTTGTTTATACTGAATGTGGTGAACAGAATGATTTTGTGAAGCTTCCTGATGCCTTATAGAGACTGTTCTCCTTAAGTCTGAATTTTCCACTCCTTCAGTTTTCCTTCTGTTTACAACCAATGGCTAGAAACTCAGAGAAAAAGCCATGCAGCCACCACCTGGACATCTGCCAGGGAATGCATCAGGGTGTCCTCCAGTGGAATCAGCAGATCAGTATTTGCCATGKGGTTAGGTTGCAGAATAGGTAGGTGAATGAATACCAAAGAATTAYTGTATTCATTGTCAGATGAATGCAAATTCACAGGCCTGTCCAAGACACTCTTTGCAAGAATAAATTCATTTTGAGAAGAAACACCACCCCTACTTTTAAATGCATCAGATATGCCATCCACTCACAAACTTATTTCCTTATTTCCTCACTTATTTCCTCAGAGACTTGCTGTCCTAGAGTTACAGAGCAAACATCGCTGTACATTCTCAACAGAATTAGGAAAAGGAAAAATGTCTTATTTAGTGTTCAAAAATGTTAGGATAATATGCAAAGAAAGAGAGGCCTTTTGATTTTTACTTGTCATTAATCCAGTGCATGTTACAGAGCCTTTGTTTAAAGTCAGCATATGCTGGGTTTTTTTCTGTATTGGTACATGGAAAGCTTAATGTCCCAACCTAAACTAGTGAAATGCACTGTTATATGTTAGAGGTCTTTTAACAGCAGAAAAAAAGATACTTTCTGTCCATAYATTGCCCCTTCAAGCTGCTGGCTGTGCTACAAAAACATTTCTACCTTCAGAGACATCCATGATATGGAGATGAGATTTTTAATTCTGTCTGCTTTCATGAGAAGCTGACAGTAACAATAGCTGAGTAAGAGGGATAAAAAAGCCCGAAACTTAATACAAATTAAGAGAAATTTAATTGCCACCTTCCGGACAAAAGCTGAAAAGCATAGCAATGCAGAGCTATATTTAATTTCCAAATAACAGAAAATATCAGTAACCATAGAGCTTTATCCCTCCCTATATTTGACGCCATCAGTACTGATTTTCTTCCAGGAACAGACCAAACAAACAAGACAAGGGGACAAAGACATACRTGCCCAACCTGTTCTCCACCCAGCCATTGATATCTTCAATCTGATGCCTTCCAGAAGTCTTAGGGGAAAGGAAAGGGCCAGGGGCATATGGCTACAAACTGCTTTTAGCAAGAGGAAGGGGAAATACAGTCTGAATGTGTCTAGCATATTTAAGAGGAATTTAGTAATGTATGTGAATGTTAAAAGGTAGGGATTAGGAGAGAGGCTTGAATTCAGTTATGAAAAAAGAGATAAAATGGAGTAGAAATATGAAAGGATGAGGTATGGTGAATTTAAAATCAACCAAACCAGGCAGAGTAGAAATCTGAACAYGAACATCCTAGTTTCCACCTGATGGGGACATTGGAAAGGTAAGACAAACCCCACTTGATTAGAGAGAGTAGTCCCACTAACTTACTTGGAGAAGAGGCAGCTCATGTCCGGCGGCTGATGCCAAAAAGGGTCCACATCATCCGAGAATCTTGCTGAACAAAGCCACAGGYGGCTCCAGACATGAACTTGGGCAGCTTTTCCCATGAGATTAGCAGAAGTTCAGGGCTGCTCCAAGGTTTTGTGACAGATATCTGTGGTTCTGTATTTTGCAGTTCTTCAGATGTGCAGTGTTTTTGGTTCAGTGAAATAGTTTCTCACACACTTTTGTGTAAACACGAATTGTTGACCTAACGGCAAAAATTGTTATAAATTCCTAACCTATATAATAGACAACACTATTGACCAGTGGACAGCAAGAGGTAGCATTCCTATCCTCCAATCCACRGTACTTTCTGAAAACATATAAATAAAATGAGGGCAGAGGCCRGCTCTCTCTTCTTCCTCCCTTTTGGCCTCTGCCTGTTAGAGAACCCTGACAGCTGTCTCTGTGTGTTTATTCGAACCTGAGAACAACAGATATCCAGCTAGGTTTAGGTAGGCTTGTCCAGTAGCCGGTGGTGTGAGCTGGCATTTAGCCTYTCCCATGTGTTCCTCTTGCTTGGGTGTCTCCATACCTTTTACATCCTCAGARTGCAGACACACGTGGATACCTCCACTCATGTTTGTGGTTGGGCAGTATCTAAAAGGAAGTTTTTAGTGTTGTTCGATACCAAACTGTTGGACTTAGRCACTTAGGAAGGTGATGTTGGCAAAGGTATAATAGATGCATGAATAGGATGGTTTCCACCTGAGTGCCTGCCTGAAAGACACYGAAGGGTAAGTGGCTGTTTTCTGGCAGCTGAGACGTTAGGCCCAGTAATTTACTCTTTCCATGGAGTGTGATCTCACCATGCAGTCAGAACTCATAATGCATGCATGCTGTTTCACAGTGCTACAGTCGGATAGCGATGCTAAAGACAAGCATTTATKTTGTCATTGTGAACCATATGCATAATAACACTTATAGAAATATTTTTTCCAATTATATGCACCTATGCTAACACACTGTGATTTTAATGCTGCTTTCACGATACAGAGGAGAAAATTAAACAACAAAAGACAACTYCCACTGAGAAGTCAGGTAAGAATAAGTCATTCTCTCCTGATATATGGAGGGGGGCAGGGAGTGTTAAACACTRTTCAGCACTCTTGTAGTGTAGTATATTTGCATTGCAATAATTTTTTACAGTATTTTGAAATATGTAACTGATAACACTTTCTTAGAGCAAAACCAGCTCAGTGGCAATTGCTGATACCATTCTACTAAGAGTAGTCTTTCCAATGATGAAGAGAGATCAAGGTCTTTTGACTCCTTAGCTGCTTATTCCAGCTTCTCACTAGCCAGAGCTGGGCTAATGGAGTGGGGTATAGCCRTAAATCAGACCTCTGAAAGGATCCTAAATACAAAGATGAATCACCAGATGGATCAGGACTTTGGATCAGTCTTGTCTCATGGAGAAAGTGTTTTTGGAACTAAGCTCTAAATCTTTGGGTCTTATCTATGATTTAGACCTTAGAGTTTTTGTAACATAATTCTGACAGAAAAAAAAAATCAAGTAATGATGAGTGTTCTAGCAGCTGTGAAGAGTCAGCCAAGGAGTTAAAACATCATTGGCAGTCAACACAAAGCTGTTTTGAAGGAGTTTTCTAGATACCCTCCGGATTTCTCCTGGGGGTAGCCTTGATCCAAACATAAAATGAAAGATTGCCAAAACTTGGACAATGATGTCAACAATGCATTTTCATTTGATATGCTGCTGATGATGAATATTTTCAATAAAATAAAATGTGGTTTTATTTTAAGCTGAATGGTGTTTGTTGCTACCTCATTTTTAGTCTTGTTTCATATAAGTCTTTTCCTCTTTGCAGTAGCAGAATAGATGTTGTACAGAATATTATGATTCTGCCTCTACTTGCGTACATTCATGTAATTTGTGTCTTTATATTTTTTCTATAAGACCTCTTATGACTGTCTATCATTTTACTATGAAATGATGTTTTACAGCACTCTGATTATAAAATGAAAATACTGGTTTGATAGTTTTTATCTTATTATAAACTACTGTAACTTGTTCAAAACCACATAAATTATGTTTCTTTTAATACTAACTGGAGAAATTATTGAAAAATTCTTCAGCATATTTCTAACCTGAATAGTTAATGGGTTAGGAATTACAGATAGGTAAACAAGTCTGGAGAAGGAAGGAATAACATTTTTGAATTTACAGGATTATCACACCTAAATTCACAATTTTGTTTTTATCRTCAGCCGAGTTTCACTCTTAGCTTGTGAGCAAAAATTAGAACGTTCAAAGTGGGGTTTAGCAACGGTTGGAAACAAAACTGCTAGAAATATCATGACTTTGCAATGTTTTGCAAGATTTGTTCAAGTCGTGTGATTACCGTATCTTTTTCCTATTTGTTTGAACCAAAGAGAAATTGCAATATTTCAGTTTGACAGCTTAATATAAATTGGCACAGAAATAGCTTATAAGTTTTCAGATCAATACCTGTTGAGCTTGAAACAGGTAATTTCAAACATGGGAAATTCATTCCATCTTTCCTTAACAAACATATTATAATTATATGGATTTATTCATGGAGATGGCTAGCGCTCTCCTGACTAAACATATAGACTGATGTGGTCTTGATGTTGCAAATCCAAAACATCCTAACTRAAAATTCCAGTCAGCTGCTGACTGGTCTGGAGCTATTTCTGATTTACATGTTACTCGGGGAGAATTAATCCTGAAAGGCATCAATATGTTACTGTGCTAAATAACAGGATACTGTGYTATTTCAGCAGGAGCTGATAACTAGTGGGAGTTGCCAAGATCTAAGCACGTGAGCCTACCTGCACATTAGGGGCTTGAATGCTGTGCATCCTTGCACAAGCAGGGGAAGCTAAGAGCAAGTGAGAACTGACTGCAAGAAAATATTTGAATGTTAAGAAGAAAGAGAAAAAAAGAATATATTGTCTTTTTTCTTTGTATCTAACTATTAAAATTTAACCTCTTTTGTCTTCCGTAGCCCAGGCAAAGCCAACAAGTATGTGATTCCTACCTTAATCAGAAAAATTCCTGTAAAATAGCTGGATCTGTGTGTCCTTTTTTACTTTTACATATGGAAGCCTGCCCTCGGCAACTTCTAGTTTTGCTTAAAATTATAGTGTCTTTATCACCGTGTCTTCCACTTCTTTCATTTAACATACTGTCTTGTCGTTGCTACTTAAAAGTACATTTGACATAACCCATTGCTTCAGAACAGGAGTGAATTCATTCTACACTTTCCATATCACAAGTCCCAACAATAAAAATTAATACAGGAGTTCCAAGTTCTTTAAAAATCACTTTTAACAATTACTTGGGTTGAATAAATACTCCTGCTAAGTTAAAAAGAGAAAAATTGAAATTATTTTAAAATAACTGCTTTCTGAATTCTTCTCAGTCAGAAAGAACCCAAGAAAGAGTCCATACATCAACTTACCACAGTCTGCTTGTTGATTTTCTATATCTTTCATACCTCCAGAATGCAAAGTAAACTTCAAAAATAATAACTAAAAATTCAGCTAATTCCCCAAATAATTTAATTATCAAAAAAAGTCCAGATATGGGAAATGTATCACTCTTCACTGACCTCAGTTTTCATTCATGCTTCATAAAAATGTTTCCCAYCTGAAATTCCAGATGATGTCTTCATCTCAGCGTTTCTCGACTTGTCTCTTCATCTGAAATCACAGCTACTAGAAATTCAATTATTCAYCTAAGTAGCAGAAAGGCTGAGGCATACTGCCTGTTTTTCAAAGGCCATTCACGTTTTAAACACTTTCCACTTTACAGCCCACTTTCTGGTCCTCATTGCTCAAAAGGAAAGTGAKGCACAGTCCTTCAGCTGTGGGAAACACCTCCTGGAAAAAAGGCCAGGAGAGCTGTCCATTGATTCCTCAGCCCTGAAATGTATTTTAGTCCCTGTTTGCATTGCATAGCTGCTACTATGCTATGAGATCTGTGGGGTGGGGTTTTTTCTAAGCCTGACTTTTGTTTCCTAGAACTATTTAAAAAAAAAMCGCCAAAACTTCTTCATCTTTTCTATTTTCAGCAACTTAACAAAAATTATAATTTTTTTCAGTAATAATCATAAAGTAGAAGGATGGGAAGAGGGGCAGGGGAGGGGAGCAGGTGGAGATGAGATGCATTTTCCATCACTAAATATTATTTATTCATATGTAATAGTATGTGTGCAAGACTTTGGGAATTCAGCTCAAGCTATATCTGAATCAACAACATAAAGTCTGAGTGAATGGCTGCTGAATCTGCTCTATACTCTCCTTTCAAATAATAAAAATGGAAAATAGATAAGAATACATTCAAAAAATTGAGAGGAGACCTTGTTCCTTAAGATACATACATGACTCTTAGTGGCATTAATAGTAGCTATATTTGTGGAGCTATGTGCATTACTAATGAACTTTGCTATTTTGTGGCAGATCTCTCAGTGGACAATCTGTTAATAACCATTCACATGTGGATTTGTTGTGGTTTTTTTCAAGATAACAGCATGAAACAGGAGAAAATAAATGTTTAATCCTGAAAAAGTACATGCAATCCTTCTCAATTAAAAAAAAGCTACAAAAAATAAATAATCACAAGAAAACCACAAAGCAAAACAAAACAAAACAAACACACCCATACAGAATGTAACACAAACATTATGGCYATTTTTTTATGCTGTTTCTTTTATCTAGAGCATGAAGCAGTCAGACATGAAAAAGATATTCCCCTTACAAAACCAGGTAAGCACTATTGCATTTTATGTGTTCATTAATTTTGAAAATGTTATTTAAAGAGATAGTGAAATACAATTGCATATGACAAATGTCAGAACCATGGCCCTGTGATCTATTTTGATGTATAGAATGGCCTTGACATGCCATACCACAGCTAAATAGCACAGTATGTACTTGTAATGCGTCATCATTTTAAGATATAGATATATGTATATATCAAAGGTCAAATTTCTGCTTCTATAATTCCATTGATGTCAAAGACATATGCCAGCAAAGAATTTCAACTGTTTTCTGAAAATGCTTTCTTTAAATGGCTTCATTTTGCTAATTATTTGTGGGTATCTGCCTTTTATTTGGACTTCACAGTCTTCCTTTATGAGTTAGCCTCTSAGGATGAGCAATAGTTTAATTTTCACCCATAGCAGGTATCATATGATATATTAGTCAGATGTTGATCCAGCACTATCCATCATCTATGGTAAATGTCTCTGCATATCATAGCTCATGCACAGTCTCATTTTGTACAAGACACAGCAAAATTGCTGCTGATATAGGAAGGAACCTATATAAACCTTCAGTTTCACTGAGGACTATCATAATGGCTTTAAAAAATGGGTTGCTTCTTCATGAAAGGAAATAAGTGAAGAATTAAAATTTTTATTGTTAGTATTAGTCATCCTTAACTCTTGCAAAACAATTATCATCTGTAAATGAGAACATCCCTATCACTATTATTCATTACTAGATTGTTGTTAATTACTGTGACATTAYTAAAAAAATATGTTTTGATATGCGGGAAACATATAGAACAAATAAAGCCATTCTCTGCCACAASAATGTTATGCCAAACCTGACTTTTTTGACCATTTTTCTTTCCTCTTTTTACTTCCCAGTTAAACCGAAAAACACTGCAAGTACGTGTCATGTCTTGTTTCTTATGGAATATAAACTTTCTTTTCAGATGCATGTTGTCTCAATTTGCATTTTTGCAATTTTGTCATGTTAGCTAACACAATTTACTTGCTTACTACAGATACTCTTGTATTCTGTCTGCTTACTAACAGCTGAACACAACAAAACTAAGTGCATTTATAATATAATATTGTGAAGCTGCAACATTCAAACTCTGTTTGCAGTTTTTATTTCCTAGGAAATAAAGTAAATTACACTGGTAGCAAAACTGATATTCTGATGGGTTTAGACGAGTGTAGACACATAATTTATATTTATACAAATATACTCTTTATTGAAAAGAAGAGAATGGCATGTAGCATAACTGAACTAGACAACCTTTTCCATACTTCTTTTACCATTTGGAAATTACTTATATCATTAATTCACTAAGCACGTTGTTGGCCTTGTTTCAAAAAAAGCTTTTTTTAATAAAAAAGCTAAATTAAATTAGAGAAAGGAATATTTCCAATTTAGACTAGTTTTGAGGAGGATTCAAGGGGAATTTGTCACGTTGCAAAAACTTCCACTGAAGCCATTGGATAATGTCCTTTTTAAGGTAATTTTTAAGTAAGACTTCTGAACAGATAAAGACTGGGATCTATGCTTATTGTGGCAAGTCATTACACATTACATACTGCAAATCATGGTCAGACAAGAATCAGAACGACAGTGTTTACACTGCATGCTTTGAATTGTGAAAATGCTGAAGTATGGACCTTCACAGATGAATTAGTYGGAAACTCTTTAGCACAGGATCTATGTTTCCTTTTTGGTACTGTGCCTGGTACATCAAGACCAAAYCACGTGTTATTCTGATGAAAAGTAAGCTGATGACAAGGCAAGGCAGACTGATTCCCTTACGCTTCCTAAACAGGTCAGCTGTGTTAGGTGATTAGAGAAGATGAATACCTGCACTTAAACACCTGTAGGAAGACACAGTACTACTCTGAACCCCAGATGCAAAGTGTGAACACAAGGCATCTGAAATGTGCCAACACTGAAGGATGTCCTGCAGCCCTGAACTGCAGTGCTCAGTTTTCGAGTTACCGTTGCAAAATTATTACTTCCTGTGAAGTTATCCTTGGGTTTATTTCAATTTTTGCTGGTATTTTAAAAAAAATTTCTTCTATTTAATTATAYTATTCAGTTTTGTTCAGTCTTGTTTTCACTGGATCGGTTCACTAACATTTAATGTCTTCTGCATTGATTTATCTGAGAGACCCAGTGTGGCATTCACTACTGTTAGAGARCTATCACCGATTTAAGTGAGTAATGATCATGAGTAAATTCCTCATGCTTTCTGCAATAAGGATCACTTTAACTCAAAATCACTGGCTACAATGCTTTTTTATAAAGAGCTGGTATATTGTGAATATAAGGAATAGCCAAGATATTTTCCCTTGACCTTTGCAGAGGGATGTTTGTACCACATTCTTGAGCTTATATTCTGGTGCTTGAAATTATTATAAAGGTTAACAGTGCCTTTAGAAAAAGAAAAGAAAAGAAAAAAAAAGAAAAATGAGGAAAAACAATAACATGCAGACCTATGGTCATATACAAAAGTAATTCTCTATASACTGCCCATTTTGAGCAAGCCATCCTTGAATAGATCTAGCTCAAGATTCTAACCACCAGAGCTATATATTTTAAATTKATTTTCTCCACTTAAAGAAGAACACTTAGTTGGATCACTGCCTTCTTTATTTATAGAGGTCTATGCAGCTCTGTTTCATATATTTCTCAGCCAGGTGTACAGTACACTTGCCATAAAATGAACATAGCTATCATGTAATTCAGTATGAGATGTAGTAATGGACAGAAAATACCCACTGATTTTGGAGTTCAGGTCTAGTAGGAACATAAAATAAATTCATGCATTTATCCCAGGCTGGATTCATTCACACATTGTATCCTGTGCAGTCTTACTGTAGAAGCAGAAGGGGTTTCAGTCGCTAAAGAGATTGGATCATTAAGTGAATGACAGGTATAAACAGAAAGACAAGGCTGAGTTTGAAGAGCACCATAATTAATGACACATACATTTACATAGTAGTAACTTGCTGTCATGATCTAACCTGGCAGGCAGCTAAACACCACACAGCCACTCACTCAATTTTAAAAGCAATTAGTAAATCATCTTGTTCTTCACTATTTCTCTATTAGTGTACAAGATGGTGTTTGACAGCCATTGATCGTATATCAAACTTGAATGTGTAATGAAACAGAATTTACTCCGTGCATACCRACTGAAGACTCACAAATTGTGAGACATGACTTTGAACAGAACACAAAGCTGGTGGCATATCTTACACATGCAGGAATACCAAACTGCAGTTTACAGTCAAGAGGAAGAACGTGTTGGCTGATATTTTAAGAAAAAACCCTAAGAACTGGCCTAATTATATTCCCATTTAATTCTATAATGAAAGGCCCGTAATGAGGGTAATATGCTTTCCAAAATCATCAAAGTGGGTGGAAGTTCTGTTGAWGCATTGAGAAGAGGAAATGGCCCTTACGTTTCATACAACAGAGAGGCAAACTAGTTGCCCTTCAGGTCAACAGTYTTCCAGTACCTGACTGTCTAAGGAAATCAAGTAATCCTAAATTACRATACGTGCATGTAACTGGGCCCACCCAGACCCCTCAGAAAGACATTACTTTAATTAAGATGTGAAAGCATGAACCYCTTTCCTAGATTTAGTACTTCAGACAAATCTTTTCTTCTGAAAATGAGAAAACATATTAATTATTCCGTGGGTGACAGTGCAGTAATGTATCAGCTTCCAGCAGCTATAAGCATGATCATAAGCAAAAAGGTAACTAATAAAGAACTTTAATATGTTAGCAATTAATATTGGCAAAACTGGCCTTTGCGTGACTGCCCATGGTGTCTAAGCAGTGGGCATTGACATTATGGGTCTCCTTATGGACCAAGACTTGAGTGAAAATTTTCTGGGATATGTTAGTGAAAATGATGCTTAATTGCTCAATCTTCCTGCTGAAAAAGAAGACTGAAAYATTTTCACCTTGGTGTGAGCTCATGTTCGTCTGAAGCCTAAACTCAGCAGGAAGAAAATACAGCGATAGCTCACTCAAAGGATACCCTGAAATGTTTTGTGATCTTATTCCTTTTTTGTCCTGCTCTAGGTTCGAGGAATAGAGGATTTGCTTGGGTAGTGAGGTCATTCCTTTTCTTTCAAATTGTATTCTTACATAAAACTGAGACTAATGAAGTAGTKATGGGTAAAAATTCTTGGATTTAAAATCACAACTTAACTAATTTCTTTGATTTAAAAAGAGCAAYGATGGTTTATGCCAGAGAATTTCTATCCATTTAATAGATCAATTTTCATCAAATATTATAGGCATTACAATAGCACAGGAATATATGCCTCTCTTGTGCTAGGTGGTGTGGAAAGATGTAGTCAAAATCTTTCCAGCTCTCGAGAGATTTTACTCTTAAAAGGMAAGGCAAAGTACTTGGGAGAAACACTTAGGGATCAATGCCAGCTATTCAAGGTCAGTGTCGGTCTTGGGTTGGGATGCGTGAATGATAAGAAAAGAGAGGTGACAATTAAACTGAATACATTTTTTGGAAAATAGCATAGTCAGCTATAACCTYGAAGGCACACTTAAAAGTAAATCTATTTAAATATTTGCTTGCTGGAAAGCTTTCACTGGCACAGTGTTTGCATTTGCAGGAACCATTGCATGCTGGATTACAGTACTTCAAAGAGTGAGAGTCTTAGCTCTCAGTGTGAAATGCTACATACACCCCCATTGTTAAGGCACATTTGTTTGTAAACTAATATCTTGCAGAAAAGTTGTAGATGAAAGAGAAGATCTATTTAAATGGTTGCTTGCCCTGAAAAAAACATGGTACTGAACCTCTTATTCTTTTCCTTCCTTCCCCCACCCCCTTCCTCTTCATTACTGGTTATTTTCCTGGAGAGCCAACAGCTGAAACCCCAACAGCAGGTAAACATCACATTTTTCTAGCATGCCTTGTGGAAAGACCTGATGAACATCCCAGTGTTGATTGATGCATATTGTTCGTCAGCAAAGAGCAGTGATAATGTTCAGCATGGGTGAACTGATAGCATTGCAGCTACACAGTTCTTTCTCTACCACAGGCTCTTCTCATCAGCTGATTATGTGATTTTCACTGTTCACCTTCTGCAGAATATTTTGGTGAGCTAGACACAGGTGATCCTCACTCAGAGAGCYGGTGTAAATCAGGCGACACACGCACCAGAAAGACACTGAAGAAAGTGTTATTACAACTGGTTGGACGGTGCAAATTGCAAATGAACAATTTGAAGGCAGCTGGCTGTTTGTCTGCTGTAGCCAACAGGGAATACTGAAATGGGCTCAGATGCCTGAAGCGATACACTTTGCTTAATTTCAATCTGCCTTGTTGAATGGAGTCACAGACCAAATGTGTTTGTAGCTGGGGAAAAAGGATGCTGAGAAGAAAAAAGTGCAGTCTCTAAGTGAATGTACAGTTAGGGAAAAAAAACCTRAATAAAATAAATCACAACCTATTGCTGCAGGACTTCTGAATGGTCACACTTGGCAGTTCTAAGAGTCCATCTAGCTCCATATCCTGGGTCTTTTTGTTTGTTTATTTCTTTCAGATGTTTGAGATTGCTCTGGGAAAGAGAGTAAGAAGCAAGCAATAGGCAGAGGCCTTCCCTAGTGTATTTTGGCCACAAATAAATAGGTAAATCTGGCAGAATTCAAGTGCCTAAAGTCTTTATCAGGATTTTCTAAAGTGCTCTGCAACCATCAATATTCAAACATTTTCCAACAACTCTAYGTAAAGCCCAGAACTGCTACTGCCACTAAGGACAGCAGCCACTGTTGCRTATTACAGACATTACATACATGCCATGAGACACATTTGCCACGGTAATCCTTCCAGGGAAATTACCAGGGAAAGAATCTTTGTGCAATGTACTTATTGTAAAAACCSTATATTTCTGATTCCTGTCACTTARCGCTATTTCCTTGCAAATCTTTCTAGCCCCCAAAAAACCAAAGACAACTAAGGAAAAAGAAGGTAAGAATTTACTCTATGCGTTCATATATATTTAGAAGATAACAATAAAAATAGCATGAGATTGTCACAATAAAAATAGCATGAGATTGCAAACTTTCATGTATTGTTGTTTGAAGAAATCCCTAAAATATCTGTGTTAATTTTCAAAGGATTGTACTTGAACGCTGGGTAAAGTCTCTTCAGCAGTCAGTTTACCAAACTTTAACTGTGCTGTTTTTTCTTTTTAGAAAAAACAACTGAGAAGAAACAGCTGAAATATGAAAAAACTAAAGGTAATAAAAAGGGATGAAAATCTCCGCAAAAAGCAATGAAAATGCAAACATTTGGGTTTGGGGGTTTTTAYGGGATTGCAAAGAGGAGCTTTGTTAGTCTTTCCACATACATACAAGTAAGCCACAATGATGAAATTGTACATAAATCCCCAGTAATTGAATGTCTGGTGGCTCCTTTGCATATGAGTACCAAGGATTACATYAGCGCATCCAATCTGGCTGCAGCGGTGCCCTGGCTGTGACCCTCCATGGCTGGCACAGCGTTACCCTCCCTGCGGGGCCCTGCAGCACTGGAGCCGAGGATTAGCAGTCCCCACTTAGTCTGCTTTTGCGCTCCCTACTGCGGTAGTGCAAAGTTCATCTCCATAGCTTGTGTGATGCCTTAGGTCACCAGCTCCATGCTGTAGAATAACTACACTGATAACAAGAAGTATCTTTTTCATTCATGAGACAGACTTCATGACCACCTATATTCTGGCTAACCTCTTGGACGCAGCACTGCCTTGATTGTTTCGTCACAGTAATATGCAAATGGAGAAATGGTTTCTGCTATACATCTAAAGATAATTAATAGTAATAAATTACACTGTTTTATTAAGTGATTGAAGACATAAATATCTTGTCTACATTGGTTAAATGCAGTGACTTGCACATAGAATTTGTATATTGAAATACTGAACCTCAAAGGATAACAGCTGGTGGTACTGGTGCAAGTTCACTAAACTACTATCTGGAAGCAGTTTGCTTGTATGATTTTACTTGACAGAAAATTTCTCTGTTTTAATGATTTACTAGGAGAGCCAGGCTTCAAAAAAAATCTGGTTTATAAAAATTCTTGTCTGAGAGATGATTCCAAGAAACAAACATGTTTCTTATTGAAATTTATTTCAGTATTTTGACCTGAAACTGTAGATTAATTTATTATCTATATGTTTTTTATGCATTCCACCAGTAAAAGAAGATCCACGACATCAAAACCTGACATCAGGTACCCGATTTTCCTTTATTGTAAAGGATTCAGGAAAGTTGTGGTTTGTGGTTTGGTTTGATTTTGGGGTATTTTTTTGTAAGGGAGATCACACAATATTTTCACATTTCTAATTCAAGTCTAGGGGACAAGATGTGAGACAAGCCAGGTAAATCAAATCCATAAGTGGTGTTCCTGCGAAGAATGAATTGCTGAAATGGTATTGCTTTACCACATTCCTAAATTTCTAAACATATATTCAGCTGATTACTTTATAAAACAAGAGGTCTGTAATTAATTTGGCAGTGCAGTATTTAAAACAAACATATTTTCCTCATAGAAAATCTTTTCTGTAACAAAATCACATAGGGAGAAACATGTTCAATTTGTTTTCTCTCACATTAATTAATATTGTCTTCCATCACAGTGTGCCCTAACTCCACTCCAGCTAAAAAAGGGAATAAAGATAAGGCATCTCAGGAGAAAATCTCCCTCCATTTTGTTATCATGTTTTTACTAATTTACAGCAAAAGGAAAAATATGTTCCAGATTCTTGACTAGGATAAATTAAAACCTATTACTTCAGTGGAACTGCACTATTTCATGACAGACAAGGATCAAAGTCTTTAATCTCACCTGAGGTCTAACTGGTATACACAGAAAATATGAATATGGTTCCTCCTAATGCAACTTTTTAGCCTTAACACACTGAGGAAAGAATTTCGCTTCTAACCATCCAGACTATTTTGGTGGACATGTTTTTTCACCTCTTTACTATAAGTAGAATGATTTAGAGTCCTATATACACTATATGAAATGTGTAAGATATGTGCAGTTATATATATCTATTTATTTAGAAATATCTATTTATCCATATGTACAAACTTAAATCATAGGATAATAAAAAAGATAGGTAAGCATAAAACAAGTACAGAACATTAGGAYATCAAGGAAGAGAAAATACAAATGAAATGCTGAGATCAAGCATCAATTTGTTACCACGTGTATTATATGAAAATATTTGCACATATGGCCCACAAGACTTTGTTTTCTAAGGGCAGCTACATTTACGTAAAAGAATTACTTGGCTTTTTTCATTTTATTTTTTTTAATCAGGAATACAGAGATATGGAGTCAGATAAAGACTTTAATTCCTCTTGATTATTATGTTGTTAACTGACAGATACAGAAGGTAGAATCTATGCTGTCAAAAATTTATTGCTATTTTATCAATATAGGATTTTTATAGATCAGGTAGTGCTAATCATAATATATAACTAGTATGTTAAACCAAAAATTTTGCCAGAAGAGAAAAGAATTCTCTTATGGATCAAAATCCCAAATTTAGTGCAAAACAGGAATGTACTACTAATTGTCTGTCACTGAACTTTCTCCTACCTACTACACTCCTACAAAGTTTACATCATTCAAAAAAATGTGTTTCTGTGGCTTTTATTTACAGTAGTTATTAAGATTGTTTAATTTAATTGTACGTTATCACTGGGTAATTATTCTTGACTGTATGTTTCCCAGATGATAAGCATTCCTGTGGAAAATCAGTTCTTCATAACTGGCTTTGCAAACGAAACTTACTATGTAAGTGTTTTCAAAATATTCTTTGTCCACTGAAAAGAATAAGTCAGTTTTCAGACAATGGATGAAAGGTTTCCAGAAGAACATCAAAGTTACTCTCTTTATGGATGTTTTTTGGTATTTGCTCAAATTGAGAATTTAAAAGTTTAGACCAAATCCTAGGTCATGTATACTTGAATTGGAACTTGGTAGCTTTTCCCTGCTCTGTCTGTT
Source organism: Amblyornis subalaris (assembly GCA_018881555.1). Taxonomy (NCBI): domain Eukaryota; kingdom Metazoa; phylum Chordata; class Aves; order Passeriformes; family Ptilonorhynchidae; genus Amblyornis; species Amblyornis subalaris. The sequence continues at coordinate 24,382,476 of JACAXG010000002.1, read as the reverse complement.
TGCAGATGAAGCCAGTGCTTTCTCCCCAGTGCACTGAATACTAATTCTTTTTTTCTGATAAATGGAAGTAGAAAAGGATTTACACATTCTGAGCTAATCTAAAACTTTAAATAGCAAATCTTCTTTCAGCCTTCAAAAGCTGAATAGAGTAGATTCACATGTTCTTAAATTTTGCTCAGAACCCTTCAGCCTTTCCCTGATATTAAAAAGCAATCAGATAAGGAAGAATAAGCAATTTTAAAAGCTGTATATAGCTGCAATTTTAGAATGCTCCACATTCGAACAGCATCTTAAGCAGTACTGTACCTTTCATAAACAATGGCGTTATGTGCAGTAGACACTAAATTTCACTCTCCTGTAGATCTGCGAGCAATTAATTAGAATTCTTTCCTCTCCCTTTTCCTRTCCTAAATGTCAGAATTGACACCTGTACCAAGACTGAAATTTATCCACAGGAAAAAAAAAAAATGGATTATTGGAATTCCCTTTTTATTTCTACCTTTTAACAAATGTATTTGGAAGCACAGAGAAGCAGGTTTTTTAACTCTTGGAATGAAATTTAAGGAGTGTACAAATTCAACTCACTAGTGAGAATTATTTGCCATATGAACCGCTGTACACTTGCACAATTTCTGGTTTGTTTCAAGGCTAATATCAGAGTAAGAAAATATAAAAGGTTCAAAAGTTGATTATATTTTTTTGTAATTACCATCCCCTTGTCCTCTTGGATGAAAACTCTAGAACCAATGCATATTGCATTTATAATACAGTTCGTTGAAGAGGTTGATGTTTTTACTGCCCACAGATATGCAAATGTGGCAGAAATAAAGAGAGGCTGTGTTGCAAGAGCAAGCAAAATGGGAAATAATTAAATTTATATGAATCCTATATTATTTTTTTTAAATTAGAAAAAAGTGTGGATTATTCTCAAGGYCAAGTGAAATCAAACTAGTCTTGCTAACTTCCTTGTAAATAAAGGTGCCATAAATAGACTTACAAAATTCATGCATCTACCCTCAAACATTATTAGAGGTTTAAAACTTTCATGGACCTGAGAATTGTTATACTTTCTGTGTAGTCAAAGAAATTGTACCTCTGCGAAAACTAAAATTGGAACACTGCTTGCATGAACATACAATGCAAGAACTCTTATGGAAGGAAAAGCACCTCTCAGCTAGATTTTTCCTCTACTTCTGGAATGATAGAGATCCTCAAATACAGCTACAAATTCTCAAATATTTTCTAGCATAAAGGGCGATCATTTCATCATACTATCAAAACATATTCAATGGCACATAGTAATCACCACGTGAAAACCTCAGCGATTGAAGKGGATTAATTCATTATGGGTGTGTATAAGCATGTGGGGATTGGTTTATTACTGTGAGGTTGTTTTAGTGCTTTGCACTTTCTGTCTTGCAATATATTTTCCAAAGCAGAGATGATTTCCCAATCTGCAAAAGCAGAAGGTTTTATTTGATGTGAGGTTTGATATGACAGCCATTTGAGAGACCACGAAGGAGGTTTCCTCAATGCTAAGGAAACATAAACTTGTCCTCAGTGCAATGTGTAGGGGTTTTCCCATGGATAATAATTTTGAAAGAGAGTGAGACTGCTTTATTTTTTCSTTGGTTCTGGAGCATTTGAAGAAGACTTTGGATTAAAATATGATCTTTTTCAGTGTTCTGAATTAGCAGGTTCTGTCAAATTAATTAAGCACAAACATTGATACTGTTCYATAAAATAGAAGCATTGAACAACTTTAAAAATAATGCACAATATTCCAAAGAGAAGGAAAGAACTTCAGTACAGGTAGCTCTCAGCTATAGACAGGTGATCAACTGCAGATACTTTATTCTTATATTGTCTACTCTCGTCACCCAGTCTGTGTGTCTCACATGTACAATGATTCTGGTATTCTCTCAGCAGTTTCTTCCAGAAATTCAGCTGTATAAAATAATATCCTGGAGCTGATCAGAATTTTCTCACGAGAATTCAGCAATAATTCATTAATATTAATGTTCTTGTTTTCTGGACATAAGAAAGTCTAATGTTGGCTAGAAAATAATTTTAAGGAGCTGCCAGTGAAAAGTCTCACAATTTCTTGTATAAGATTTGTTCTCATTCATTTATAAGACCTGTGTCTATGCAGGATATTCTCATTCAGTAAGATTTTCCAGGGTGTTCATCACACTCCAGTACAAGCACTCAGCATGAGAGCAGGATAAGCTGTGCACTAAGGCTGCTTGCAGGAGAATCCATGTGGAACAGCCTCCATTCTGTGTATATAGAGGAATGTCTCAACATTTCAGCCTGTATATGCAGGCTTTCCAGCAACTTGGTGTTAGTCATTCCATTATTCTGAAGTTGACTTTTACAGAAATGCTTGGAGACTAGATCTASTCAGGCCTGTCAAAATGAAGACATGGAGGAATACTGGCCATTTAGAAGACCCATATATTTAAAGAGCACAGTTACACAGTGCTAAATGCTGGAGTGGTCACTTATTAAGAACTAAGGTGATCTTGATTTAATTTAGTTTAACCTATTGTGAAATTTACACTGAGGCTGCTTTAATTCTGCATGAGCACCCACAAAACATTTTTATATGGACTAATTAATCCATTTTTAAAGTTAACTCGAATTAATCTTGTTGATTGTTCCTATGTAGAAAAGACATCCAAGGGAGAAATTTCAGCCATATTTTGGTAGCCAGGTAGCTAGACCATAAAAGCTTTATGGTCTGTCCTGAAACCAATTAAATGTCACTGGAAAACTTCTAATAGATTGTAATAAGTTTTGAAACTCAAAATCTGTAAATACACATTGCAAATGAGAATAAACATCAGGTTTTATGTTAATGTTAAATTTATATATAATGTTAAATTTATAAATACCCTGTCAGCATAGTGACACTGTAATTGAAATTATGAGTTGCAGAGATTCTGTTTATATGTCCAAAGGGTTAAGTTTTATCTTTTGAAAGAAAGAAGTACAGAATGAGAATTAGAAGCACTTTGGGTTCATGTTGTTTCTTCTACATKACATCTATCCATAGCTCTAAACTAATCTTTTTTACCTTTTGTTATAGATGGTAATTTCATTACCATATCTTGAGTTTATTTATTGTCTAATTTGTTTACAACTAGAAATTACTGAGATTGAATCTCAATCAGCTTGGCATTATGATAAGAGTTACTTGGACTCAGTTTAAAACCACCTCCCCAGAAAAAAATTATAAATTTTCACAGATACCAACACAGTGAAAAAAAGAAGGGTTGATTTCCATGTAACAACTAAATATTAGCTATATATTAATAACACTTGAACTTTACTAGCTCAGTCTTCAAATCACTGAGAACCTTTGATTAATATGTAAACTTCAGCCGTGCCGCAACCATGAATACGCTTTACATTGATAGACTCTTATTTAAAATCTGTAAGAGATAAGTCCTGAAGATCAATTAGCAGAATGTGTCCTTACCAATCAACCATGAAAATCCCTGTTAAAAATATAAGGTCAGGGCCAAAACATTATTTTAGAAAATATTAATGTCCAAAACAGTCTTTCAAAGAGGTTCCATAAAGCTTAAGGTTTGTGTATACATAAGGCACATTACCATGCAAGAACAGAATTATTTGGATCCTACATCCCTGTTTTTGAAACGGGGAACACTGCTGAAGTTGCTCTGTTCCTACAAAAACTTTGTTAGCATCCAGACACCTGATTAACAATTCCTGTCTGACAGACATGTTTTGAGTACAACTAAGCCATCATCCTCAAGYACTCGATAAAATGCAGCTGTAGTTTGCTTTTAAAATGATGGAGACAGTGATAGTTCCTTTATACCTTTGTAGTCRTTGTGTAGTCTCCAAGGGGTTTAGTTGACACTCTTTCGAAGCCCTTTTGAACTGGGAAGACTCAGCTTTATAGCTTCCACTTTTCAGGAGAGCACCAGGGCTACCGAGTTGTAGAATAATATGGGTGGAGTGCCAGCTACTTCTTCCTCTTGAATTTGCACCATTCCAGATCCATCAATACAAGAGTCATTGGTACTGGAGGTTAGTAGACAAGACTTTTCTGTTTGATATAAAGGTCTGTTTCTGTTTCAGAAACCTCTTTATGTAAAATACTTTAAAATGGTTACTGGGTAAAATGATTGTAGACTAATCTTTATGCTCCCAGGCGCACCTAGTAACACATGTAGCTGGCTCTAGTGGCTCATGCATATGCACAGCACTAAGTTTAACATCTGGAGAGCTCTGCAGTTTCTAGTGGAGGGATATTTCCTGTTGTCATTGAARAGCTGGTTGGTGAACATGACTTCAAATGTAGGCCCTGGAACTCAACCTAAATCTTGTTCAAGGTGTCTGAAGTCCACCCTGAGTCTTGGCCTACAAACATTATTAGACCTCTCCCATTACATTTGATAATGTGCCCTATGAGCTTGGAGTGGTTTTCTATATCAAAAGTGGATGAATAAAATTCTACCAGGGAATACACTAAGGGAAAACGCAGAGTCCAGAGAGCAATCCCAGAAATAAAGAAGGACCTTTGGAAAAAAAATGAATTGGAGGATAAGCAAAACTTAATGCGCAAGATAATCAAAAGCTGGAGTTTTTTTACAGTTAACTCATTAATTGATTCCTTCTTATGTTAATCCTAAAAATGACTTGTCTAGAAAATTATTAAAGAAACGCCTATGTTTTCTATAAATGGTGATTGGTGTATAAATGGATAGATAGGTGTAACTAAACACATGAGGGTCACAGCCTACAGGAAAAAAAAAAAGACTATGAAAARTTTATTATTTAACACTCTGATTTAATCCAGTAAAGAGAATCTGATTTGCCTAACTTTGCAAAATGAATCCAATTAGTAATGTTATTTAGGCCTGTTGAACAATGAGTTCATTCCTGTCTCCTTAACTGGGTCAAAACATCTTGCCAGAACTAAACTAAGTGGCTCCAAGCATTTATAAATATAAACAAMATTTATGTAAAGACAAATGAAAAAATATATATTTGTATAAGTCTCTGAATGATTTTGCCACAAATGAAATACCAATGTCTAGAATCTTAATAAACATTGTTATGCTTATTTTGCCCTTTAGTTTGGCAGGCATATCKTCTTAAATCACATTGCAAGAAAAGAGAAAAAAAGTACATATTATGTATTCCCACAACATGCTTTGTGGAAGTAAAGTTATATACAAAAAGTAATTCCTCAGCAGTTTTCTCAGTCAGAGATTATTTATCTTTGTTTCAGATAAATGGCCATTTCTTCAAATCCCTCTTCAACTTTAGGAAAGTAATTGCTGTCATATTTTTTCATCAATATAAGTTTTGTTTTTAAAAAATTATCAGCTAAAAAACAGGCATGCTGATATTGGAGTAAGTTCATGTTTCCAGGCAATCATAAGYATAGTGAAATCCAGTGGAAAAATCATAATTATATGATGCAATTTTTTAATTAGTGATAGGAGATGTGAAATATTCTAAGACAGCCTAGTGAGTTCCTACAGTTTCTTTCTGTCTTTCTGTATTCCCAGAACTGTGGAAATTCAGGGTAAAAAAAAACATTCTAATTTAGCTCCATTTTTCATTGTAAGTAGCACACAGGCACAGATCTGATCTTTCTAATCATAAGCACTTAGAAAAGAGCCTATTTGCTCCATGGTAAATCAGAGAGGAACTTCTCCAATGGGTTACTCATCCCTTCAAAATCTGAATTGCCTCCTAGCATTATGTCATGTGGCTAGAGCTAAATCCAGAAGGTAGTCCCTCTAGTGTCTGATGTTAAGCAGGGTGAATTTGGATCTATCAGGGCTTGCCAGCAGTTCAAATTTATCAGACAGTTCAACACTGTCTCTTTACTGAGATTTTATTGTCATAAAATAAGTGCCGCTTTTCCCAGCAGAAAAGTTCTCATTGAGGAAGACAAGTGTGCACACATAATGCTACACACATCCAAAAAAAACCCCAAAGCTTTTTTTAATAAAGATTTCAGTTAGAATGATAACTGAAATGAAGCAATCCCTTGTATCATTCAAATACCAGCTTCACTTTGATTAGCTGTCTAACTGCTTTATCATTCACTGCTTTCCTCTTCTCCCCTCTCTTCTCCTCTCCTCTTCTCCCCTCCTCTTCTCCCCTCCTTTCTCTATCCCATGCCTTCACAGCTGAATAAATATATGGTATTAATTTTCAGTTACTTGGTATCAATTCTTATTAACATAATAAGATCCCTGATATTTTTCCTTTTTTTTTGAGTTAATAATTTTTGTGTACATAAATATGTTTGTACATAAAATTTCAACCAACTTTTAAGTGAATGACAGTTATTTAGGAAAAATTATTTTCTTGCAATATGTTGAAATTACATTAGTTGAACGTACTGGGCATAGGAATAAGTTGACAGAGACCCTGTCATGTCAACATGCCTAAATTCCATGACCAGCACACGGTGTATCCTACCATGGCACCGTCAGTGTTTATTGAATGATAACAAGAAAATCCAATTCAATTTTGCTGCCCACCAAATACCACCATAGTCTCATGTAATTACCACTTCATTGTGAAAAAATCCAATAACTTTTGGTCCCTCTTATATATAATTTCTTGAATGATTCATCCATTTGCTCCTATGTTTCAGTAATAAAACATATCATGCCAGCACCGGACTCCTTTGAAAACTCAATGCTAGCAAAATTGTGAAGCCTGTGTGCTCTGATGATTGCTATGCTTTGGTGGAAGTGTCTGCATTACCACATATGTGTTGCAGTGTTACATCTTGCATGGTTTTACTGTCTAACAAAAGGAATTTTTTTAACGAATTTTGGGGGAATGTCACTTTGGGGATATTCACACATTTATGGGAGAATTACGTGGTTTGTGTGCAGTGACCGTAACATGGAATGTAACACTATTCCATAAATACACAGCTTATTTATCCATTTACCTTTCTTACTAGACAATGCAAGAGCCAGTTAACAAAATACAGAATTTTTCACTACTTTAAATGGTTTTTAGATGTAATCTATCACATTCAAGCTAAAAGACAAAAACAATAAATTTCATCTTTTGTTGAAGAATTGGTTTTCTTAGAATAAAGATCTCATTCATTGAGATTTGTTGTTATGTTTCAAAAAGAGCACTGACTTTGATAAGTAACAGATCATAACTATTTTTAACCAGTTCTGTTCATTTAATCTTATATATATTTTTACTTTGGTGATATTTTTCCCCTCTAATGACATTAAACTAGAGTGCCCTTCTAATGCTATTGATTTGATGCATTTTCATCACCTTTTATGCTAAGAAAGTGTTATTAGAGACATGTACTAATGACTTTGTATTTGCACTATTTTTTTCCACTGATCTAAACAATGATAAAGGCTGATTTCTTTTGTGTATTTAGCAAATATTTGGTGTGAATTGGGACCACAGACCCCCATAGGAAAWGAAGAAGAAATGGAGCAATCTTCTGGGTGTTTTTTCCTCACTGTTGAGCATTATTTTTGAGAATAGATATATTTAGTCTTATAAAATAAATCTATTTTACTTTCTCCAGACCTTGCTAAAGAAGTCCCATAATGCCTGAAAAAAAGCTGTTGAGGAGAACATGCAATCTGAATTCTCATGGTTGTAATAACAATATTATTGCTGGTATTTAACTCTGCTACTCAAATATCTTTAGCACTTTTTCATTAAATAATATATTATCTGACAGACCCCTTGCTAAAATTGGTATGAAAACTTGGAAGGTCTTTGCAAAGATAAGCAATTCATTGCATTGTATCACAGAGGCTTTGAAAGTAGCTTTGGGAAACACTTTCTGAACATTCTTCATTTTTCTTTTGTTATTCAAGACACAAAATAAGTTGCAAAAGAAGTGTCCTCATGGGATAATTGCTTTTTTTTCCCTGTCTATGCATTGTTTATACAATGCTAGAAAATTGTCATTTTAAGAAGATGCTTTTAGATATATAGAATTGATTTAAAGTGGTAGTGGTATTTCTTGTTTATTTRTAATGGACATATAAATGTTTTCTCCTCTTCTTTTTCCTGTCCTTCTTCTCATTAAGCATTCTACTTTCTGAGAATGGCAGTAGTACRACTGTACAGCATGATCAATAAGAAAGGAGTTGAAAAGAATTTATAAAAAAATTAATAAATGAATTTAATTATTGACCCAAACATGTTATTCTGAATGGCAGGTGTCTATGCTCCATGTTGTGAACTTAAGGAAACAGTATTTGCTCTCCTGCAGAGGCCCTCACCATTCAACTTTTCTATTTGAAGAAATAAGATGTAATTAAATGTCAGTTGCACAGTGCCACTAAGCACAAATACTTACATTTTTCTTTTTAGAAAGTGTGAGGGAAAAAAATTATGATATTTATAAAGGATTCCTCATGATTTTTCTTCCCCGTCTAYTCTGTGCTTTGTCTGGGCACTTTGCCATACTGTGGTTTTACTGAAATGTTACRTAAAAGGGCTGAAACTCTCTGTCAGGAAAAGAAGGAGAGCAAGGGGGACAGTACTTGCTTCAATTCCTCATCCTTTAGTAAGTGAAAAAATCTTTGGCTATSAAGTCATTGCAACAAATTTCTTTGCTCTTGTATGTTTCAGTTTTGATTGCTGAAATTTCTTTGCACTTGCTGTGCATTCCTGAGAAGGAGTCACAAGCAAATGAGTGTAGTTGTTAATGTTTTTCTTTTGTTTGTAATTGCTTATCAAATAGTATTTAATATTCTAATGTTATGATTATCTGAATTTTTGTGATTTTTGAATTGTTTAATTCTATTAGGACAGCCTCTAAGTGAGGAAACTTGATTCAAACCAGACAATAACTGTAATAAAAAAATGTTTCTTCACACATTCTCCATAATTTTCCCTTAATAACCAAAATGTTATTGCTAAAAGAGTTTTCTTTTTRATGAATATTTTGTTTGGTGACTTGCATTAAAAACAGCTATCCGAGCCTTAGAGAAAGGAGACTTTAATCATTGTAACGCATAGACAGGAACACATTTATACTCTTTAGGATTAGTAAATTTTATTATACACTGCTTTCATCTTTTTCACTTAAGAATTGAAAACACCAGGACAGTGCTCTTGCAATACTCCTCATATTTCTTGAAACCAGCCCTCTGTGCGGCATGCATGTCACTTAGATATCAAGAGCACAAACAAGCTCCGTGGAATATTTGATTCAGGGGGTTTTGTTTGTCTCTTTGCTTTCTGGAACTCATTTTGGCTGTTCTCTCTCCAACTGATTTCCATCATGGGAAAAATTACCTAAAGGAATTTTTCTTTTTTATCTTTTCCTTCTTTTTTTTTTTTTTTTTGAGAAGAAGTTCCTGTTCCTTTCACAAAGTGAAAAAGAAAGAAGCAAATAACCCCTCTTTCAGCCTTTTAGAAATTAATTTGTCTAAGGTACCTGAAGGCCTTATATAAGAGCACCTGCAATAATATGTTAAAAAAACATTTTGACACTTTTCCAGCATTGACTTTTTTGTTTCCTCAGTAGTACATATAAGGGGAATTTAAGTAATAATATGAACTCTCATAAACTACATCCTAAACAAAAGTATAGACCAGATATAAGGTGTTTTTTTTTTCTTGTTTAAGCTGATAACAATGTCTATTTAATATGTCTACTGTTAAACCACGTTTTTCTCCTAATGTTCCTCCTTTTTTCTTTTTGATAACATTTGCTCTGAAGTTATGAGACAATACATTCAAAGTGAGAACCCTCTTCAGTTTAAAAGACACATTCTGCATTCGTATTGAATGTGAGAATTGCAAAGACAGAATGTATTTGTATTCTTATTCGCATGCCAAAATTCAAACTGTTCTCTTGATTATGGTTTGTATCATAACACTGTTGCAGACACACAGTTCCAAAGATTTTGGTATTTTCTGAATGAATTTCTTATCTGCATGTTTTGCAGCTGAAGTTTGCTAGATAAAGCGGCCTAATAAGGTTAACATGAAAGGGAAATTGTGAAAAAGCCATGGTAAAAAGTGTAATACTGAAATAATTTTGTCCTGCATAGGCTTACTATACTGGCAGCTGACTTTGTTTTACCTGATAAGTTAGAATATGCTGAAGACAGACCATTCCGTTTACAAAAAGTACGAAACTCATCAGCCATAAAAAAAGAAATATGAGATAGTTACTAGAAAATATGGAAACTTGTAATCTGTCTTTTTCAAAGCTCTGATTGCTTAATTAGCTAAAATATAGAAGATCCATACCATCAAGGAATGATGAYGAAATTTTCTTTTATAAGTGAGTAGTTTTGCACCGGGAGAATTAATAAGAAGTAATCTACAAAGATAGTATGGGGAAAATACCTTTTTCAATAGTTGGACTATTTCCAAAGCCTGAAAATTACCTCTTTCTGTGCCTACATTTGGAAGCATACGACCTTGATATCAAATCTTGTACTCTCAGAACCACTAGATCTCAGGTGATTTTGTAATTGGCATTTTTCTTTCTTTAAGGAATTTCTCTTTTTCAAACTGGCATCCACCAAGTTTAAATTTTAATGGATTTTGTATTTGTGGGTTTTTTTAAAGGATCTGATTGAGAAATCTCTGACAGAGTACTTTGGTAGGAGAATGCTGGGTTTAATCATAGTGGTTCTTGTGGCAATAGATCGCTTTTAGTTAATTTTACTGATAAAAGTTACCTTATTTCAAGAATGGAATAAGTCTATTTGTTGAAATTATAGCATATCTCGGAAACTTTCTGGTCTTGCCCAAGCATGTACATTAAAAGATCAGTGGTGGAGGACACGGCACATTCACAGTGTGCCCGCAGTCCGTGGTTTTCTTGTCAAGCCTCGCAGGGGTACCTTGGTCTGATTCATTTGGGCTGTGAATTCTAATCAGGGGAGTTGCTTTATCTCTATTTTCTAAAGAAATCTCAGATTTATTTCACAGAGAAACATAGAAACACTGAGAATTTGGGGAAAAACAATCGTTTCCATTCTTAGACTTAGTGGAAAAGCAGTAAGTCATTTCCAGACGGATCTGATTTCCAACTCTATTTTCAAGTGTGCTTTTAGATAACAAAGGCTTAACCTTTGCATGAGTCAGGCAAGAAAACCACAGAGGATAACATGACTGGACCGAATATACCAGCATTTCTGACACACTGCTCTGTTTTCCACCACTTACTGTGACCTGGAAGTCGATAAATAAACCTTGCACCCCAGTTTATAACACAGGGAGCCCTGGAGTCCATCTCAGTTTCGAATTATCACAGGAAATGGCTATTTTTTTTTTTTTATTATGGAATGAACAGCAGAGGAAAGAAGTCATCAGAAAATCAATTGCATGAAAACTAACTTGTTTCAGATGCCAGCTTTTCTCCAGTCATTTTCCCAAACACATAGCTGTTAATAGTTGTCTTTTAAAATCTTGTCAACATTAATCTCACAGTGCAAAACTCAGCTTTTGAAACAAATTAGATCAATTCCATCTGTGCTGAAGTGTGTATTCTTGAAAGCTTTTGAAACATAATGGAAAGTATGACTACATAGGCTAGTACTCAAAAATCAAAAGGGCGAAAACAATGCATGGTTGTGAAAGATTAGAAAATAGGTACAGTTATTTATGATCTCTTTATTCACAATAAAAGATAATTCATTTATATTACAAATATAATAAAATAGATATGAGTTAGATATGAATAAGATATGAGTCCTTCTGGAACTCTTCAATGTATCTGAAAATCACTGTGAAATATAAAAATCAGAAAATATATGTGTGAATTTTGGGGGCTTACATTCAGCTATCCCGAAATGCAAGTATTCTCGGAGAGGTAGGACTATAACACCGAGAACAATGATGGATTTAAGTGTGAAATTGCCAATAATTTCTCATCTTGTAATACAAAGATCTCTCATTGAGCTTTTTAGCTAAAATCTTGTCGATATGTGAAACCTGGCTTGTGATCACACTAGAGATTTGTGCTTATAACTCACTTAATGGGAATGAAATCATACAGATGTTTTCCGGAAGAACATGGAATAGACTCATGGCCCCAGATTGGAAGCTATAAACATTAATCATCTCTTCCTTGTTTTCCTAGCTCCTGTCCGCTACTTTCAATGTGTCTTCCTAAATGGACCTAATGGATTTGGGCTGCAATTTCCCATTAATCCCCCTTCAAACAAGGAAGAAAAGACTCACTCAAAGACTTCCAAGAGAAAGACAAGGAAACCGGGGCAGTAGAGAGACTGAGTCCTGTGATCACTGACATTTTGCACTTTATCTTTTCTGCTGAGGTCCACAGCAGCTACAGTGGTACTTGTCATTGCAAGAACGTGATCCACTTGCACACATGTACCTGGAAAACGTTTCCATGGGGCAGCAGCAGAACAAGCAGCAATGAACTGTGTTTAACAAAGATAGAAATGTAAAAGTGCCCCGTTTCTCATGGAAAGGCTGCAATGCTAACAAGGCATTGATGTGACTGTGTGTGTGAGCATGTGCGTGTGTTTTCATGCCTCTTTTGCTCTTGTTTTTCTTTACCTACATGCTCAGCATTGAAGTGAGTCTGTTTTCCATTTAATCTTATCTAAGGAGTGAAAGGTTGAATGTAGCTCTTATATCAGCAAGATTGCGAGACTAGCTGCGATCCTAAACCATTTCTTCTTAGGGTTCAATCAAATTGCTGACAGGAAAAAGCCTCACTAAGTCATGAAAATGTGCTCTATGACTGGTGCTATTTTTATGTCTCATTGTCCAGTGTAGCCTGAAGCTCACACTTACTCGGAGCAGCTCAATACACGATCATCAGTAGGTTGACTCCATCAGTCATGTTAATGATGAATATTTCTATTTAATTTGAAGCTGTAAAAGCATGGACTGCTTGCCCTGCCTGTTGGTGAAATACAAGCTCTTCTCTTTCTAAAGCCCAAAGTGAGAAGTGAAAGTGAAACCACACGGCAAGGGTTAGGAAAACCACTGTTTAACCAACATGAAGGTCTGAAGAAACTACTGAAATAATTACAGGGCTTTCACTTTTCTTCTGTGGCTAAATGAGATTCTCTAGCACAAAAGACCTTGTAAATGGAGAATATACCAGACAACTATTTGCTATTAGCATAAGCCAGATGAAAAGCTAGGATGTGAGATGCCATTCAAGAAACTAAAGCAACCCAAATTTCCAAAAAGTAACTATGCGAATTTGATGCTATGTCAGATCAGTGAACAACAACAAAAAATCAAAACCAAGCCCAAACAAACAAAGAATCAGAAGAAAATGAAACAGAAACACATGAAATCATTCAGGTATCTCATTTTTCTAAATGAAAAGAAAGGACTTCCTCACAGCACACTACTGTAGACAACTCATAGTAGAACTGAAAGTAGATATGCTCAAACTTCTTTTGTGCTTTTATATAGAAATAATGGATTTGTTGCCCTAGAAAGAGACAAGATGGCCTTTGATGCATGTAAAGGCACATGACTGAAAACTGGCATCTCATCAGTCTGTCTGACAATGTAAATAATCATGCATTTTTGCACGCTGCTATTTGTTTGCATTTCCTTACTATATTTTTGCATTTAATCTGGGAAATATATAGCAGTGACCTTAGTTATGTAGTTTCCTGCTGTAGCAACATGATGCTCTTTGTACAACCTGACTACTTGTAGAGTCTGAATACCCCAAAAATTATATATTACTTTTTTATTTTTAGTATAGATCAAGACAGCCTTTGCCTCTTCGTACACTCTCCCTGCCCATCCATTCTTACCTTAATCAAATGATTGACTCACATGAGTTTTCGGACAACTGATTCTTTGACAGATTAGGGCAATTCAGAAAGATTTGCTGTTACACTGCTGGGTCAGGTTGGTACTCTCAGATTACTGGTCATGGCCTTATGCGAACTGGATCTTTGGTCTTAATATGCTCTGATATTGCACTGCACTGCAAAAATTGTTGTTGCAACAAGCAGTTTAGGCAGTGGTGACCAGAAGGAGATAGGAACAGGTTCTGCTCTAGAAGTAGCTCTTCCCATGTAGGGGCACACTGCAGATATGAGTGTTCATGATGAATGCCCCCACAGACCCCTGGGAAGTCTGCTCTGGAAATAGTTCTGCCAACAGAGAATTTTTAATGGTGAAATGATAATCTTCAATTTTCTTTCAATGTCTCTTTTTATATTTCCAGCAACTTTTTGCTTTCCAATTTGTGATTTCGTACATAWTATTATGGATGTTATTGCCCTATGTTTTTACCATGAAAGCTGTCTTAAAAATGAGATTTTAACGTTTTGAAAAATCAGTTAATTCAAGATTTTATCTAATGCCAATAATAAGGAGAAAAAATTTAATCTACTATAAGCCTTTATTTCTCTTGAGCTTCTTTTGGAAAAAAAATTTTTTCATTATAGTTAGCCTTAATACCTTCTTACTATCTGAGATGTGAGATGACAAGAATTTGTTCCAGATCTCATTTCCATAATGCTTCAATTAGATATCTGAAAGCTTTGGAAATGTAAACAATTAGTATAATTGAATAAGTGATATAAAATCAATAATTTAATTTTGTTTCCTAATCTTAGTCACTGCCTGGAAAAACAGGAGAAACAGGTCCACTCTCAAAGAGGCAAGCATTTTTCTCATTAAATTCACCTGGAAACTTTAAAAAAAATCCTGGTTTGCATGGTTTTACTCAAATTAGCCTGGAATATTGCAAAATCATATGCTGATTGTTGTACATTTTGGAAAATAAAAAATATAAACCCTGTTTCAGTGGCTGTGATATGTTGTTCTGTGAATCCAAAAGTGGAGGACAAGGGTTTACATAYGCAAGCTTTCTATCCCTACTAAGTATATACAAATCTTCTGATTATAAAGATGCAATTAGGCTGGAAAAATTAACCATTCAGCATTGTATTTACTCCTAATGGGCTTTTAGAAATACCTAGCTAGCTTTTTTACACACTTTATTGATTACACTCTGACATATGGAAAGCTAAATGATTGCTGCAGTCATTCAAGATAGGACTTCACCTACACAAATCAAGTATGTTCATCAAAAGGCTTATTTAAAATACAACTGCACAACCGGTACAGACAAAGCTGTGATCTCCAGTGACTAGTCTGTAGTTCAGATGACTGGAAAAAGTTACCACCAAGAAACTGAGAGAGCAAAAAAAAGGTGAGATTCCCTGCTCCCGAACTCCAGAAGAACTATGGCTTGCCTATATCAGCAATTGCTAAGGCAGATGAGCTGGTGTGGGAACCAGACTACAGCCTGAAGATGACACAGCTGCAATTGCACAGCTCTGCAGTGGGGCTCAAGAGTCCTTTGCTCTGAAGAGTTTGGCGAGCCATCCCACGTGTGAGGTGTGTCGCTCCACAGTTTGGCTGTGCGCTTTTGTCTGAGATGCTAAAATAATGCTGAAGTCCATGGGAGCAGTAAATTTCCAGCAATATCAGTGAAATCAGATTTGCTGAAGCCTGCCCCAGAGCTGTCCACTCTTGCTGGTGCAGTCCTCAGGCCCCATCTCCAGCCCTCAGTCCCCATCTCCAGCCCTCAGTCCCCGTTCAGTGTTTCAGACTTCCACCTGTGTCACAGCTGGAGTCCAATTTTGTTCATTTAAAAACCTTCCAGCAATCCGGAGATTTTCTCAATAGCTCATTTCTATTGCACCAGCTACTGAGGGGTGGTCAGAAAGTCTGCGTAAGAAGCTCCTTTAGTGATTAACTGTGCTGGTGCACAGTGTGCAGGTGCCCAGGAGCTGGTGGGGGCTCAGTGAGGAGCAGCTGGAGCTGCACTGGGTTGGACATGACCCATTCCAGGTGTCTCCAAGGCACCCACCTCAGACACAGCTGAGCCCCGCAGCCATGATAGTGATTCCTTGGGGAAAGTGTTTGTAACGAAGGTTTGAAAATGCCACAGAGAGAGAGGAAGACGGAATAAAAAGAGTGAGAAGCAGCACATGGAGCACCAAGCTCAGAAGATGAGGAGAAAGTCCCGCTCCACAACAGGGCAGAGACTCCCTTGCAGCCTGTGGAGCACCCCTGCTGGAGAAGGCTAAAAGTCTGAGAAGGACAGAACAGTGAGGAGGAACCACTGTGGGCCTTTACTGCTGGAGACTGGTGTGAAGGAGTAACGTTGAGCTTGAGAAGGGGGAAGGAAAGCTGTTGGTTTAATATTTGCCTTTCTGTTTCCCACTATCCAAATCAGCAAATCATACATTTTTATGATCTAATTTTCCCTGAGTCTTTTTTGTCCACAACAGTAATTAGTAATCAATCTGCCAGTCTTTAGCTGGACCCATGAGCTTTCTCAGTCCTGTTCTTCCTATTTTCTCTCCCTGAGGGCAGGAGTGAGCAGCTGGGTGGGAGTTCAGCTGYTAATCAAGGTTCACCCATCACAACTGGTTGTTACACAGAACCCATACCTCTCCTACTAAAAATCAACAAATTGCTATTTGTCCTACACTTAGGGTCACCTCTTAGAACACAAGACAGAACATATGTAACTTGTACCTTGCCAAAAAGATTTATCCCACTAACCTCCAACTCCAGAACTACACTGCTAGTTGTTTTTACACACAGCCATTTACTACTTAGTGTAGTCTTATTTAGATGCCAAATTCTCTATGACAAAAACTCCAAGACAACAAAATAGAAGTGCAGTAAGCACAGTTGTAGAGAGATGTCTTTATCCGCTAGGACATAGGCACTCAGAAGAGAAGCTGAAAGATTTTTCCCTTCCACATCTTACTTAATATTTTTCTTCCACCACTCAGTATAGTGAGAAATGAGTAAATTACCTCATAAGGAAGAACACTGGTCATTTAAGCTGCTTTGAACTTAAGACAGTCAGCATCTGACTGCCTTCAGTTATGTACCATTGGCAGGACTTCTCTCCAGGGAYTGAAGATTTTGGAAGCCAAGAAAAAATGTAAAAGTATTACATGAGTAGTAGTGATGGAAGTGAAGGTGTGAGGGGCTGGTAATTGACAAAATAAGAGGAAATATGAAATGCCTTATGAGGGTTCCTAAGGAACCATACATAAAAGAAGAATTTGCTAAAGATTCATCTTTAAGGAGGTGATATTCCTGCCACCTTTTTGTTCTCCAGAAGGAAGAAATCCAAAGGAAATTGAAAATATGAAGCATGTATTATTTATACACCTGAAAAGGCGACTAGTTCTCTAGCTTGCATACCATCCATTTATCCTGAATGAAGTCCTTCAGAAATTCCCAACTAGCCAAATACTTAAGGAGTCATATTATTGACCTGTGGGCAGAACAGAGTGTACCTCTCAGTRCCAAATTCTTAGCCATTCAATTATACAGTGAAATAACAGACGTTTTTCAAGTTTCCTCTTGGTTTATGGATTTCTGTGTATGCACATTGTTTGTGATCCACACTTCACACAGCCATGTGCTCTGAAGTCCTCACATCTCAAGGACCGGGTTAGTTAATATTGTAAATACTTCTCAGGAGATTTCTTCAGTTTCCAGTCTTGTCTTTTATTACAATAGAAATTAGTAGAATTTTTAGAATGCATTTTATTTTGCCTGGTCCAAAAGCCTAGCAATTCAATTTATTCAGTAATGCTTCCTTTGGAAAAGTATTGCAAAAAATGTACTTTCCAGACATCACTTTTATTACATATCTGTTTTACCAATACTCATTAGATAAAATTTGTTTACAACTTTGAGCCTTTTTCTTTGGATGAGTTGCTTATTCTCAAAGGRAAAAAAATGTTCTTTTTCAAATAGTGACCCCTGTGTTCCCTTTGGCTTGATTCTTGTTCTGTGTTAAGAAAAACCTAAGTGGTCCCATTTTTTTTCTCCACCCACTGTAGGAGAAGACCGAGTTCAAAACCATTTAAGGAACCTGAAGGTGCACAAGTCCATGGGACCTGGCAAGATACAACCATGGGTCCTGAAAGAACTGGCAGAGGAAGTGGCTACGCCACTATCCAACAGATTTGAGAAGTCATGGCAATCTGGTGGAGTTCCCACTGACTGGAAAAGGGAAAACATAATACCCATTTTTAAAAAGGGAAATAAAGAAGAACCGGGGAATGACAGGTCAGTCAGTCTCACCTCAGTGTCTGGCAAGATCATGGAGCAGCTCCTTCTGGAAACTATGCTAAGGCACATGGAAAACAATGAGGTGATTGGTGACAGCCAACATGGCATCACTAAAGTCAAATCATGCCTGACAAATTTCTTGGCCTTCTACAATAGGGTTACAGCAGTGGTGGATGAGGGAAGGGCAACAGGCATCATCTCCCTGGACTTGTACAAAGGTACTGTTCCACATGACATGCTTATCTCTAAAATGGCAAGACATGGATTTGACAGATGGGCGACTGGGTGGATAAGGAATTGGCTGGATGGTCATGCTCAAAGTGCTGCAGTCAGTGGCACAATGTCCAAATGGAAAGCAGTGCCAAGTGGTGTTCCCCAGGGGTCGGTATTGGGACTGGTGCTTTTTAACATCTTTGTTGGTGACATGGACAGTGAGTTTCAGTGCACCCTCCGTAAGTTCACCGATGACACCCAGGTGTGTGATGCGGTCAACACGCTGGAGGGAAGGAATAACACCCAGAGGGACCTTGGCAGGCTTGAGAGGTGGGCCCAGATCATCCTCATGAAGTTTGACAAGGCCAAGTGTGAGGTCCTGCACCTGGTTTGGGGCAGTCCCAAGAACAAGTTCTGGCTGGGCAGAGAATGGAAAGAGACTAGCCCTGGGGAGACAGACTTGGCATTGCTGGTAGAYGAAAAACTTGACATGACTCAGCAGTGCGTGCTAGCAGCCCAGAAAGCCATCTGTATCCTGGGCTGCATCAAAAGCAGCTTGGCCAGCAGGTCGAGGGAGGTGATTCTCCCCCTCTACTCTGCTCTGGTGAGACCCCACCTGGAGTATTGTGTTCAGGACTGGGAGCCCCAGCACAAGAAAGATGCTGACATGTTGGAGCAAGTCCAGAGGGGAGCCATTAAGTTGACCACTGGGCTGCAGCACATCTCCTATGAAGATAGGTTGAGAGAGATGGGGCTGTTCAGCCCGGAGAAGAGAAGGCTTCGGGGATACCTAATAACAGTCTTCCAGTACCTAAAGGAAATCTGCAAGAGAGATGAAGAGGGACTTTTGACAAGGGCATGCAGTGACAGGACAAGGGAGAACGGCTTTAAGCTGAAGGAGGTTGGGTTTAGTTTAGATATTAGAGAGAAAGCTTTTACTGTAAGGGTGGTGAGGCTCTGGAACAGGTTACCCAGGGAGGTTGTGGACTCCCCATCCTTGGAGGTGTTCAAGGCCAGGTTGGACAGGGCTTTGAGAAACCTGCTCTAGTGTAAGGTGTCCCTGCCTGTGGCAAAAGGGTTGAAACTAAATTATTTTTAAGGTCCCTTCCAACCCTAACCATTCTATCATTCAATGATTCTAAATGATACTCTGCCAACAGGCAAACTTCTTCCCAGATTTGATTTTACCTGAAATGTTCTATTAATTTTGTCTCAGAATACCTAATGGTAAGAAGCATGCCCATGTCCTAAATCCCCGGAGTTTGTTTCAGTCACCAACAGGAAATCATATTAGATAGTATGGCTGGTGGCTGAACCAGCAAACCACTGATTTTGCATAGTAGCAGAGGTAATAAGCAGTTTCTTTCTGTTAAGTGTGCTATCTGCTTTAATAAGTCTAAAGTTTTCTCATTTTTTGTACTAAACATTGCTCAGAATTAATTTGTTCTCCCATGTACCCCACGTTAAGCTCCAGCTAGAATAAAAAGCAAACTTTCTCTGAAACTGAATCACCAAATTGAAAAATTGTAATTATGGTAAAGAGTAACAGAAACATTTTATTCACCTGCTTTTTTATTCTAAAGAGGGGTATTACAAAATGAATCGATTCTTGATTTTGAACCTGTCAAAGAAATGGGAAAATAAAGCTGCTGACATTAATAGTCCAGCACACTTTCCAGCTGAATGACAAAGATATAAACGCACATTTATTGTACAACCCACTTCCTGTGGGTTTTTTCCCTTCAGAAAAGAAACAGTGCAAAGGACAATTCTTGAGTACCATGCTATTAAATTAGGGCTTAGGAGTGGCATTTCAATGAAGAAAAGGCAACATGAAGACAACTTGATGAGAACCTTCCATGCACCTCTCTAAATATCACATCGTATCGTCCTGCCAGCCTTTCTCTAAGTAGCTGAGTCTCTCTTGTCTCCTTGGCCTTCATGTGAGTGTGCATAAGTCTGCCATGAGAAAATCTGAATAAATCACTGCTGCTTGATGATTTTTTTTGAGTGTGAAAGTCAATACTGTTCTGCTGTCTTACTCACGTATGTCTGTACATAGGTATACTAACATACCTACATTTCACTTGGAATGACAACATGTTATATGACAGATCAAATTAGTAAACTAGAAAAAGGAAGCCGGAGTTAAGAGACCTTTTAAATTCACAAAAAAATACAAAAAAAAAAGAGTAGAAGATACAAACCTACTAAAATATGTGCTTTTCTAAGATTTGAAGACCGTTACTGTTTAAATCATACAAATCATCCTCCTTTTTAGTTTATTGTCAAGACGGTTTTTTCCACTAATGCCCTGCCAACTAATTTGTCATCTCTGGGCACATAATAGAAGTTAATAGAATCCTATAGACCATAAGGACATTTGGATCGAACCCCAAATTCACTTTTTTTTTTTTAACAGATTGATCATTTAGCTAATCATTTTAGAATATTCCCYCAAACAGTAGAAGAGAAAATTGAAGTACCAAAGCATTTTGTCATGTATTCATTTTCAAAACAAAAGCAGAAAAGGCATTTAGAAAATTAGTACCAGTAACAGTGAGGTTATTAAATGCTAAATGTCATGAAAATGAAACATCTGGGTGCTTCAGCTTCCAGAAAATAAAGCCAACAGCATGCCTCTAATTTGCCTGAAACTTAATGATTTAAGGAAAAAATAGTCTAACATTTTCAGTTGTTAGCAATGTTGTTTATGTCCTACAGTTTCAGTGGATTACAATTAGTGAAAATGACAAGTCCATGTAATCAATTGCAGAAATACTACAAAATTAATCAGGTATGGGAGACCAACTCACATTTTCATAGGGATATTTTACAAATTCATCTGTTTGTGGACAGCTCTGTCACGGATGGTAGTGATTGGCAGACTACAATGAAAAGGATTTCTGCAATTTAGTTGACAAATTCTCTGAAAAAAATAGCAGAAATAGAGCAGTTAACAAGTGTGGGTATGATCCCATTTGACAGCTATCACACTTCATGTTGAGACCTCTGCTGTGAAGGGGTCTTTTATCACATGCATTCATCGTGATTCTTTTGCTTCCAAAAATGTGCAGTTCTCTGCTTTTATTTAGATATATGCATATGTTACAGTGTTAAAATCATTCCCTAACACTTTTTCTTTAATACTGATATGCTGTAAAAATAATATCATCAACTAAGATGCAAAGAACTTAGTTGTAGTATGGAGCTGAGTACTTTAGGGTTGTCATGGAACAATCAGTATAAGAAAATTGTAGTTTTAATTTTTAAATCAGACCCTTCTTTTATTTTTGTCGTATAAATGTCTTAACCAAAACTTTTAAGTGAAAGAAAATTATTCAAATTAAATTGTTTGATACTTTTAATAGGATCAAAGGAAGAGCTTTTCCAATAATGTCACACAATTTAAAGGTTGTTTTTGAAAAATAGCAAAGAATAATTAAATCCAGAAATTAATAACATAGATGCTATCTACTGAGATGTCAGCAAYGAATGTTTTTCACATTGTGTATGACTTCTTACCTGTCAATGGCTCAAATACCAATCCCTTGAAATGAACATTTATTGGAGCTACACCTGAGCTAGATACCAGCAATCTGAGGGACATAACATTCAGAGTCATTGCAAAAAAAGCATACAGAGACTGATGAGAAGAAATGTTTGTGTGTGTGTGGATGCAGCAAGGCACCTGTGCTCCTATGGACATGCACATGCAGAGACCTAAGCACTCTCCCTCAGCATACGTTTGTAAATTCATGGAATATAAAGCTGAAATAGGCCCTTATATTTTAACCTGTAGTCTTTTATATGGAGTCCAATAACTCAGGGTGGAATGTAGTGCAACTCTTTAAAATCTATTTCGGACAAACTAAAAAAAGTTTTGTAGGTGCTCTTCTTCCCATGCTGTCTGTAATTATAAGAGGTCTCAATCTTCAATGTTACCCTGTCTCATCTTTCCACAAACACAACTACAGCCATTTTAGTAATGGTTTATGTTACTGTTGTCCCATCAACATTGATGAAGCTAAGTCAATTTACTATTATATGTGACTCTTGACATCTGATTTTGACGACTGTGAAAGCTCACATGAAGCAAAGATCTGAACAAGTCACTTCACTGTGGTTCATTGATGAATCTCTGCCAATTATTATTGTATTTGATCCTGAAAATCAGAGTTTTCCTACCATGAAACCCTTCAGGAGACACAGATTCAAACAAACCCTATCACTGTTGTTTTCCAGGAGGTGAAAAAGTGGAAAACCTGTAAAGCTTTTAATTTTGGAGCACTGAGATGTTTAGGTAGGGCAACATCTTAGATTATATTATATGTGCACATATTTATATGTCTATTAAAAATTAAGTTTTATACACTAAAATTAACTGACTTTAATTATTTTAAAGTTTGAACACACACTTTCATTTAATAGAAAGACTTCCAAAATATCCAAACTAGTCACCCCTTTATGAAGCCACTTTTAGACATGAAAAAAATGCCTGGAGAAAAACTATTGAGTGGAAAATCACACACATGGTAGTGAGAGATTAAGGACACAAACATGACTGCAACTGAGCTAGTGAAATCTTTCCTTCCTGAGAAAGACCTTCTTCCACTCCTTCCCTCTTCCTCTGTCTGAGACCAGACCTGCAAGCAGTTATTCACCCCAGGGAGAAATGAGAAGCAGGAGAACAGTAAACGCAGATGAGAGCAAAGTCAAGTCTCAGGGGACAGGAGGTTCTGGGTGAYTTGGAGGTAATGGAAACCAAGAAACCATAAGGTCACTGCTGCAAAGTTAGATTTTACTACTCTCAAGCATTTTCTATTCTTACCTAGGACAGTAGCATTCAATTTTGCAAGTATTTCTGAGGAACTATCTTTGGATATACAGTGCTACTGTTCAGAACAGGGAATTCAATACATTCCTGTTGCAAACCACAAGCAGGCTTTGTCTGCTTTTGTTTAATTATTTTTTTGATAATAGCTTTGATGGATATCAGTCCCTGATCAAATCAATTGGCCTAGCCATCATAAATCTGCAAGCTCTGTAGCTGAAGCTGCTAACCCTCTAAAAAATTAGCATTCTCTTTCTTCCTTCTCTGTTTTCTGGCAAGCACCCAAATACACTGAGCTGTCTGCACCATACTCTGCTGATGGACAAACATCACCCTAAATTTTGACTGCTAGTTCTTCTGGGAAATAAAAATTGCCTCTGTAGATTGTGACCCCAGTGCTCTTCAGAAAACTGATGATCATGCACTGGATACTAGAAAATGGAGGCTTGCTTCTGGGATACGTTGGAAAGCTTGGCTTTTCCTGGGGACTGAACTGCTGTCACCTCAGGCAAGTAATTACCTCACCCACCAGATACGGTCTCAAAAGTATTTATGGAGATGAGCTTCATCATGTGTGTGAGGACTGGGAATTACTTGCTTCATGAATTTTTCAGAGCCCAGCTCGTGCTAAAGAAGGCACCCAGGCAGGGTGTTCCTGAACTCCTCTAGTCTGGTTCTTCTGTTAATTGTTGTTATCAGTAACCATCATTTGCTACATATTTGCATGGGGCTTGGCACACATCTCGATAACATATAATAGTAACAGTACATATTAGTAATTATACACTATGATAATGACAGTTTAGCTAAAAAGTCATCTTAATCAGGAGTACAATGTATATTATTATGTTAATACTTGTCTTAATCTGAAAATTGACAAAAACAGTCACTGCTAAACTCATCTAATTGAAAAACTTAGAAATATGTGGGATTACACAAAAAGTGTAATGCATTTTATTCCCCTACTCAATTTCAGTGGGAAATAATTTCTATTATATTCTCACTGGTACAAGAAAGGAAAACAGAAGGCCCCAGATCTCATAATTGTCTCTGACAGAAAACCAACTCCTTACCAAAATTAATTAATTTTGTTCTTTTCTGCTCTTTTAATGTGTCCAAAGGACTTTTCATATGTTTAATTTCTTTTCTATTGGAACAAATATTAGATAATTCTTCTGTTATTTATTTGTTAAAGAAAAAATTAGTCACTACTACCATGAGACAAGTGTCTTCTATCCAAGCTCAGGAGAAGAAGTGCAGAGCCTGATATCACACCAGTAAAACTTCTCCCCTTCCCACAGCTCCTGTCTCAGCCTTCTACAAGATTCTATGAAACATTTGTTCCATTGCCTGCGTCCCCCAGTTACTCATGACAGAATAGAAACCAACTCAGTCTTTTTAACCACTACATTTTCTTTCAAACCACAGCCCTGGGCTTAATAATTCTGCCTTTGTGCTGCAAAAAAGTATAGCCTCACATAACAATACTAGGAATTCTCTATGTGGAACAAATATTCATATATAGCAATATTTTTTTCCTTCAGAGTAGGCTCCATCTCTTTTGATCTGCATGGTGTATTATTTCCACAAATGTGATTCTGGTTGCTGACTAAAATTCTGATGTGTGAGGACAAAAAGAAGAAAATGTGCATACTCCTCTCACTGCGGAAATAAAGATGGGATTAGATTCTCTGCCTACACTCCAGCTATCAGGAAAAAAACTCAGAAATACTTCAGGTTTTTGATGAAATGTTAGCTATCACTTTCTGGTTGTAAAGATAGTCAATAAATGGAAAGTTTGTAGACTCCACAGAATTTTCAGAACTTTTAAAGGAAAGGTTTGATAAACACGTGTCAAGAGAGACACTATAACAGCTGATCTCACCTAGGGGCAAGGATGATCACCTCACAGTGCTCATTCTAGCCCTAAGTGCTATGGTTGTGTTAGTTTATATCCTTAGTATTTTTCTTGCTGTAGCAATGAATTCTGAAGCGACAAGAAAGTATAAGTAGCTTCAAAGTTAACCAGCTTCTAAAACAGCATTTGGGGTGTTTCATTGCAACCATTGCATTCTGACAGTCAATATAACAGCATATTTTAAGATGTTTTTGAAAACGGTGGGCTGCATTAAATTTCTTTCTGGTAAGTCAGACCTAAGTTCAGTAGTAAAACCTTTGTGAATCCCACTGGCACAACTGCTTTTTCAGGAATGCTGAGTAGCACCAACATAAATTAAATCCTGTTATTTAAGATTCCTGCAACTGGACTAACTTCTGCATCTGCAGCTGCCTAAATTTGTAGAGGAATGAAAAGAAAAAACCCATCTGTATTATATATTTCTATTACTTTAGACTTTATGAGAATAAATCTCTAAAACAAACTGTGAGCAGGCTCTGAGGCTATATTTCTGATTTCCCAATAGGTCACAGTGAAGACATGACTATATAGAAGAAAAGCTAAAGCTCAGAGTGAATACAGAACTGTATCACTCAAAAGACACTGCATGTGATTTGTCTCAGTTTATCTCTGGTTTGTCAGGTGTCCAGTCTAAGGCAGTTTCTCAGTCAACGTTAAGTCTATAGTCAGTGGAAGAGACTCGTAACTCCTGCTCAGTTCACCTAGTCTAAAATAAAAATCTGAGGGGTGGGATGAATCACCCACGAGAGGAACAAGTTTTTCTTCATTTGCTGCTAAGAGCACACCTCAGTAGCTTTCATACAACTAAAGCTATGCGAGACTCACCTATGGTGCTATGATGCTGTGTGACTAGAACTAAAGCTAGAAATCTTTACCATCTTTAATGGTAGTGAACATATTTTACCCCTACCTATCACAACACCTAAATGCCAACACTCTATTTTAAATTTTTTGTCTAAATCTATTTTTCAACCTGCACCATGCCCACTGCAGAACAGATCTCCACTTCTTCTCCTAACTTCAAAAAAATAACACCCACTTTTTCAGATATATCATATTGAGGTAGGCAGAGAGGAATCAAGAGCATGGATAAGAGGAAGGGAAGCCTGGAATCTGGACCTCAGCAGACCTATAACCTTTTTTTTTGTTATAAAGAAAGACAACTCTTTGACTGTCCTTCAAAGTCCTGATGAAACAGAAGTATTTCAATTGATAATGTGTAGAGAACAAGGAAATAATATGTTTCCCTATACACAACATGCTATGAAGATAATTATTCTAGTTTTTGAACCATAAAGAAGGACCTAGATACATGAAAAATTTTAGGCCCATAAATGAAATACTCATTAGATATCTTCCTTTTTGATCTGATACCTTCACATACCTGCAAAGTTCCTTTCTGACAAAGCATAAAACAGTCAAAACCTATTCGGGTGCTTCATGCTTAGCATGGTAAAATCAAGCTCCAGGAGACAAAGAGTATTGAAGATCCTCACAGGACCTAAACCCTCATAGATACTGCCATGGTTTAACCCTAGCCAGCAACCAAGCCTCATGCAGCCACTCACTCAYTCCCCCACCAGCAGGACCAGGGAGAGAACCACAAGGGTAAAAAGTAGAAAACCCTTGGGTTGAGATAAAGGCAGTTTAATAGGGAAAGCAAAAGCCATGCACACAACTAAAGCAAAACAAGGAATTAATTCACCCCTTCCCATGGGCAGGCAAGTGTTCAGCCATCTCCAGGAGAGCAGGGCCCCATCATGTGTTACTTGGAAAGACAAATACCATCACTCTAAATGTGTCCCCCCTCCCTTGTTCTTCACTGCACTTTATATACTGGGCATGATGCCATATGGTCTGGAATATCCCTTTGGTCAGTTGGAGTCACCTGCCCTGGTTGTGTTTCTTCCCAACGTCCCATGCATTCCCAATTTCCCTCGCCAGAATGGTAGTATGTAAAGCAGAAAAGGCCTTGGCTCTGTGCAAGCCCTGCTCAGCAATAACAAAAACATCTCTATATTATCAACCCTGTGTTCAACAAAAATCCAAAACACAGCTCCATACCAGCCACTGTGAAGRAAATGAATTCTATCCCAGCCAAAACCAGCACACATACTCAGAGCATGCTTAACTTATAACAAATAGCACCAAAAAAAACCCTGGATTTTATATTATTTTACTGAATAAGCCATTATACCTCTCAGTTTCTCTATATTGTTGACGTTGTCAATGTTTCTCAAGCATTTTTGAAGAAGTCTGAAAGAATCGGCTTCCTCAGAGAAACAGATGTAGATGTCAGGTCACGTAATATTTATACATGAACTCTAAAATGGGTCTGTGGAATTGAGTAACTATCCCACCCCAAGATATTGCAACGTGCCAGCATAAATTCATGGAGGACATATCCATACAATTCTGCCTCTAACTAAATATGTTGTTGAATTCTTTTTTAACAAGTTATTCAAATATGCTATTTGCATATGACCTTCCCATGATAAAATAATTTAGTATCAGAAATGTTATTGTGTATGAATAACAGTCTTTTAAGCATTTCAGAAGAAAAAGCTGTAAAAAAACAGATTGAAAACCCACTGATAAACAGAAACTAAGAAAATAAAAATGAAAAGTTTTATCTTTCTCTTAATTTACAGTTTTTTCCTCATACTTTTCAATATTTTTTTCTTCACACTTTGTAGATAAACTTGGAATTTTACTAAAATCCCATGTTTTGGCAATTTTTGTCTTAGAAAAAAATCATAATGAAAATATAGGGTCAAAACAATGTAATTCCAATTATTCATCCTAAATGCATCTGTAGTTTTTATGTTTTTCTTGAAGGTACCKTTTTCAAGTGATTAATGTATAATAAGAATATAGTTAATACTGTTAGAGGATTTCTATTCCTAATTATTTTTACTGCCAGAATTTTTTGATAGAATTAATGAAAAGTTCACTTATATGAAAAATTATAACTAAAATTAAATTAGTAAGACTTCTTTAATAAATCAAAATATACTTTTATTTGGCATTTTTGTGCTGTAGATAAGAAACAGTTCCAATGAAACAGCAATTATTAATAAAAAGCAGGCAAGTGATATATAATTCTTGAATGCTCTGTGTGCTTCATTTAGCATATGATAAAAGATTTTATTATGTAAAATTTTAACGTGTGGACACTAATATGCTTATTCATTTTTGTAATAACCCATAGCCATGCTAAGGCATTGTCAAGGGTTAACCTGGAGGCAAACTCCAGATCCCCATGCTATATTCTTCAGAGGAGAGGAGACAGCAAAAACAGGCTGCAAACTTGAAAAATGATTAAATAATTTATTTACTAACTCTACTAAGAATAGAAAGAATGAAAAATAATAAAAATATTAAGGCATAATGTACAAATATAATTCTCCTCCCAACACATTCTAATCCTTCTCACTAATCACGTAAAGGACATAAATATGAGATTCTGATCTTATGATTAAGAGTTCTTATTGCCAYCTCATGGGATAAAGAGAGTTCTTTCTGTAGTGTAGTGGGATCCATCCCATGGAAGACAGTTCCCTAAGAAGTATCTTCAGCGTGGTTCCAAACCTGCCAGAAACACCACAGCTCGCCCTGGTTTTTGCAGTGGTGTATCCTCTCTCCCACAATACACTCCACAGTTTGTGGGTCACAAGAAAAGTCTGATGGGGTTAAAAATTTTAAGAGTAAGTCATTCCAGCCTAAAGGCACTCAGGTACAGGCTCCTGCTTTACTCATAATTTCCAAAGGCTGCAAATTTCATCTGCACACAACATAAAAATGTTCTTATTTTAGGCTGTTGAATTTCAAACTCCCCATGGCTCATATTGTGATTTAAAGAGAAACTTAGTTTGGCATTATTCCAGATCACACAGCACAGCTCACAGAAAAAGATGGATCTCGATGCTGGTAAAGATGGCTTCTCCGGCACTTCCTGCCATTCCTTGTCTTCTCTTCCATTGGGCTTCTGGTCTCCATATTTAGTCTTTCATGTGACTGCTTTCCTTTCTCTCTGGTTTAGAGAAGAGGTTAATATTTGCAGAAAATGCCTACAAAAGTATTTACAACAGTTTACACGCTCCCATAAGATAATGCAGCTGTAATGAGGCTCGCTTCCCGGGCCCAAAGGTTCTTTTCTTTTCCCCTCCCCGTATCGCTTCTCTGCACTGGCAGCCATCCACATTTTAGTAATTCTTTTGGCTGCTAATTAAATACTCTTATCTAGAACAGCAAGGTCACTCTTCGATCTCACCCATACACCTTTGAAAAAGGATGCTTTTTCTCCGGCAAAATCTCGGCTCTCTCTGCATAGCTTGGCTCAGCTTAGCTGCTTCTCTGTTTGGCCTTGGTCCAGATGGTGATAGACCAGCTCCTCTCGGGTCCAAAACAGCACAGGACCAGTGGAGGATGAGGACCCTGGCCGGGTCCCTGGCCCAGGGGTCGGGGGGAGCCACTCTCTTGCTAGTGGTCAGCAAGGAGCAAGGAAGCAAGAGAGGAAGTTAGAGCAAGTGCTGTGTCACTTCTTAGATGGTTTTTTATAATATTCCTTTCACACAGATGCCACAGGAACACTGAGTGGTCTATATAACTGTCCTTTACCTGTTTTTAACTAATCAGACTTGTCTCACACCGGGTCAAACCATGAGAGCCTCCATAAATACTTCCCATATGGAGTGTATTCAGAGGAGCATGTGTGTGAAGGGTTGACGGTGAACTGTGTTTCAATTCACTGAATTGCAGCACCACTGAAAGGGGTGACATCACATACAGGTCCTTCTATCATTGGCTGAAATTCAGGGCTTAAATTTATCATCATCCTGTCTCTAAAATTGGGCTTTTTCTTGTTTCTTCTCCTTGTGTGTGTTTTAAGAAAGAGCTAATCAGTGATTCAAAGGAGATGTCCACATTCATAATTGCTCTGAGTGCAAYACAGAAGGAAAAGGCAATTTAAATAATTAAATTTAAAGTAATCTTTTCCTTTTTCTGCGAGGAAGGAATAAAAGACCTATCTAGCCAACAGTATCATTTTAACCACCACACATTCTCCTTTCAATACGGTATCTATGGTGTAATGTGTCTTTATTTCTGTATTATTAAAATGTGTGGGTTCTCCATCCCACACCAATCAGACTTTGACTACTGCACTTTGTCCCGTCCTAACCTCCCACATTCTAACGTCTTCTTCAGTCTCTTAGCTATTCAGCATATTAAGGCAAACTTCATTCACTTTCTATGCCACTATGATCACACTGAATTCGTCTTCAGATGTCTCTAGTGAATTTTCTGCGCCAAATGCATCATATTTTTGTGTCATCTCTTCTTTAAATTCTGAATAATTTATTTCCCATATATAATCCTGTTATGTCTTTTTTTCTTTGTACTAATATGTGAATAAGGAATATTATTTTACAAAAGCTGTTCTCAGGAGTTAATTAACATCTGTTGTGCAATTTCCTTTCTGCTTTCTGACAGTGCTGACAGCCACATACGTGCAAATAGTATGAACAGTAAATTACTCTCAGATTAGAGCATTTATCCATTATAATCATCAAYATTTGCATATGATTAGAATCAAGTATTGTAATGTTATAAGAGTGGTCCAGTCAGTCAAGAGAGATAAAAGGTGAAACCTGTTAGTTTCCCTGGCAATTGCAAGTGTTCTCCAGATGATTTCCTGTAGGACCAACCTACAGGAAACATGAAACATGAAAAACAGGTAAAGAAGCATCACCTCAGGTCATGAAACTACTGAAAGCAAAGGAGGTGCTTGGCAGAGTTTTGCACAATTGTTAGGTTATAACTGTATTGAAGTCTAAGACAAAGCTAGGTGAGTGAGTTAATTAGAATCCTGAAAGTATGTTTAGAAATAGCTTGAGTAAGTTTGCAGTGCACTGCATTGCATTAGCTCCACCAGAAGGGTCCTACTCAACTGGACTGAACAGAAAAATATACATATTTTTGCTCTATTTAGACCAATGTCTGTTGCTGGCAGAAGAGGCCGAGGAAATAGTAAGAATAGGGCAAAAGTATAATGATATTTCCCTTGGAAAATCAAAAACATCAGAAATAAGTTTCCTGAACTGAGGTTGTCTTTCTAATTAGTAACCTTAAACAAATTCTTCTTTCATGAGTTTAACCAGTTTTCAAACTCTGTAAAATACTAGCATCCAAAATATTTCAGAGTGAATGGGCTCCACTGCTTAATTGCACACTGTGGGAGAAATTATAGCCTTCAGTTTCTCTTCACCTGGCACTTCCTGGGTTCATTTGCTTGACCTCCATTTGTGTACTAGACAGGAATGTTCAGTAATTTCCTATTTTTTTTCCTTTCTGACACCCCTGATTTCATGGTATTCGCTTGTATCCTGAGTCATATAATTTTATTTTTTACCTGAAGAGTCTAAGTCTATATTGTCATTCATCACTGAAGTAATATTGAAAATGGGATGTCTTTATTTGTGCTGGTTTACAGAGGAATGAAATAAAGCAAAAGTGCTACTAAACATGCACATCATTTGCTGATATAATTTTTTTATCTACAAAAATTTGTCAAGAAATCCATTTKTTAATTTCCACTAATACTTACACAAACAATCTAAAACACAGATTTCCCTTGGGGGTGCTCTTGGTTAGATGTTTATTTGAGAACAGGTGTCTGAGCTCTGAAGATCTGCAATTCTGAAGAAAAAGGAAGATCTCCTTGGTGGTGGCTCTTCAATAAACCTCTGGGGTACTGTGCATTAGGGATTTAGCATGCAAAGTTAATGTACCATGTACTGTTGACTTCAGTATAGTGAATATGTGCAAGGCTGCTTAACCCTTATAAAGCACATACTTTGTTATCATTGTTTATCAAAAAACACTAATCTCTATGCTGAAATAATTCAGAATTAAACATCTGGTTCCCTTAAAGAAGTTCTTTCCATTAAGACAGCTGCTTCTTTGCAAACATTTGGGTGTGCCCAAGTGACTTAATTTTAATATGGCCATTAAGCTGAAATACAGCAGCCTTTTTGCATATGTCAGGCCTGGAAACCTCAGGGAGTGCCYGAATACTTCCAACACACAGGTTGCCAACACCCAGATTGCCAACACCCAACTATTCTACAATGGAGAGGCACAAGCCTCTACCAAAATGGAGAACCCCAGGAGCTCTAGATAAATACTTGTATTTATCTAGCAAATTAGGCAAAATCAGTCACAAAAATTATTCATGTGTAAAATGACAGACTACAGTTGATACCTGTATTTCAACTTAGCAAATTTATGTCCGTGAAAATAAACAGTATGAGAGGAAGAGATGRGATGTGAAGCCTAAGAGCACAGCAGAACAGCAGAACCCAATAAAACAATTCATCTCCTGACAAAAATAATCCATCATCAGACATCTGTTGAAAACTTGACTGTTCATTTCCCACACCATGGTGCTCAGAAAACTTGGTATTGGCACATGACTAAATTTTATAATCAAACAGCTGTAGAGGCTAAGGGAATAGCAATGGGATACCAGGAGTCAGTACTAAAGCTGGTTTCAAGCCAGACCTGTCTGCTACCACCTGAGCATTATGTCCAYGCGACAGTGCAGCCAGCTGAAAAAGAAATTATTTTCTCAGTTCACTTCCTGGAGAAAAGAAGCCCACGTTACATAAGCCAGTAGCACTCTTGGCCATTCTTGATTTGTTCATCAGCACTTTTTAGTTTCAATCTCTTTGTGCATTTTGTCCATCTCTATTGTCCATCAGTGAATGAAATAAGGATTGCCTTGTCACACTTGCCTTGCTGAGTATGACAATGACAGATATCCAGCTCTCCACATGTGTCCTACACACACACACACACTTACACACACACACACACACACACACACACACACACACACTCACTCACATCTCCCTTTGCATTGTCTCTGATGGGCCATGTGGTCTGTCGTAACACCAGAAGGGGATTGCAGAAGGACTGTATGAATGCTCACATAATTAACGTGTTACAGAAATGAGATAGCTGAGTAAGACTTTCACAAGTACTTCTGCAATAAACAAATCTTTTATGCATAGCCAAATCCCCAGCTTCTAATCGAAAGCCTACAAGTATTTATACCTGCTCCACTGTTGAACATGTGGGTTTTACACTTCCRTACCTACCATGGTTTATGGRATGGGCATTATGTTAGATGTCTCAGTTTGGTACTGGAAAGTCATATTAGAGGCTGATTTAAATCAAAAGCCACATATTTGGACTAGGAGTCATCTGCTAATATGATGTGATTAATTTACGGTATACTATTAAGAAAAGGTTCTTCTGTGCATGCTGGCTCTGTATACAGGTTCACCTCTCCCTAATGTTTAAAGTCGATTGGGTCTTTGAGCTTGGCAAGGACAATTTCTGACTCATCAGTGTGTATCCTCATTTCTCCTGGGGTTATTTATCAGCAAAATACTTCCAGCTAGAGGGGACATTTGGACAATCAGAGTTGTATTCCCCACTGGCCATTCTGTGCACTGACCTTTGCTGAAGTTTTGTTGTCTGTCCCCCATTATATCACAAGCAATCATGAAATAGAGCAAGTGTGGTGATCCTTGGCACAGTTTATTTGTCTGCATTAGRTGCTTGCAAGTGACACATCCAATGACTATACAAACACCAAAGCGAAGCTAACAGTAATATTTTAATTCCTGGTACTACAATATGTCAGAAAGAAACGAAACCAAAATCCAAAATCCTGCATGCTCTGTTAGACAGATAACATTGTCATGCTACCAGGAAAAGAATGTTCGTTTGGGGAAAGCACCTCTTTAGCAGATCCCAAGCTGAAATAACTTAGGCTTCTGGTTCATCTTAATGCTTCCAGATAGAGTGAAGTGTCTTCAGATTTAGTCCTGTGAAAGCAGTGTTAAGTCCATCTGCATTTTACACTTCTGTTGAGAAATCCTGGCACAAAGATCCCAAATGTTGAACAGCCTGTAAATTGTCAGCTGTGTTCATTCATTTAGAGTGGTTTTGTTGACCGTCCCTTAGAATCCGGTACAAAATTAATGTTAGTCTCAGGGGAAGCTACCTAATGATAAATGTATCATAGAACAACAGATTTCATTAAGAAGAAAAAGACTGATCATCTGAATATATAATGTGTCGATAATGTGTTGAACTAACAGCTTTCAACAAGTTCTATATGTCTCAACAAACTTTGTTCATGAGGTGCTAGTAGGAAAGCCCTGACAGAACCAGAGGAAGAAATGAGATCCTGAGTGATCATTTCTTCTCATACAGCTCTGGCACAGGAACACTTTGGTTCCTTTTTATCAAGAACACAACAGGTTCACCTTCTCTCCRTGAGAAAACAGATATTATTAAGAAGTGGTGTAACAGCTGTACCACTTTCATATATTCTAGCACATCAGCAAATAAGTTACCACACTACAGTGATTGGCTGACTGGGGTGCATCTAGCCCATTCACATATAAAAATTTAATGTAGCCAGYGAAGATAGAAGCTGATTCTGATTTCTCTGAATCACTTTCTGAAAGTGCTTGTCACTCCACATGGACTGGAGAGGTAGTCTAGGCTAGTTTAGCTACCTATATTAAGTTCCTGTCTTGTYCCCAAAGAGTAATCAACACAAGCTCTGCAAATAAGTGTCTGAAACACATGATTCCTTTGACTTGCAAAACAGAAGTAGATGAATGAAGAATCACTGTCAAAAACTCCAAGGCAAACCTAAAAGTTTTCAGAAAGCAATACCAATGATTCATCAGTGCGACTATTTGTAKGCTTTTTGGAACTTTCTAATATTCACATTGACATTTGATGTCTGATATACACCATGCAATCTATTCACTCATTCCAGTACCAATCATACTCTTCTCCATTCTTAAACTTACCGGGGTGTACATTTTTTCTTTCTTAGAAAGGCTGACCATTCTCCACCAATGCCAAGATTCTTTCCAGAATACTTTTGTCATCAGAATTTCTTTTTTATTAGTCACACAACACATTAACTGAGTTAATTCTTTCCATATAAAATTTTCATGATACATCCTTGCCAAAATTGGCCTTGCACACTGTYCTAGAATTTTAATTAGACTCACCTGGAATCATGTTCTTCAGAAGACTAATAAAAGAATTATTTTTTTTAAATCTGTGTGCTTTGCCAAAATATGGAAAGAAAGTTAGTATCAATGCACATAGGAGAAACTAAGGAAAAAAGAGGTGAAGAAATTTGTTTGAGATCATAATAGAGAGCAGCATTATTAATGTCAGAATGAACAAATAAGTAAAGGCGACAAAAAATAGTGTTGTTCTGCAGCAGCTGAATTAATGAATCCCCCATTTCCTTCCAYGGCAGTAGTTCCCTTCCACAGTCTTGTAACTTTCCCTATCTCAGATGTCTGCCAAACCCCTATGGCCTACTCCTACAAAGTCACGAGCTCTTCCTTTTGACCTAATATCATGGAACACTCCTCATTTTTTCAGCAAAGTAAGAAGACGTCAAGACACTGCCTGTTGAAGATGTTCTGAAGTGCACCACTTGGATGGCTTACTGTTCCCGTCTCCTTATGCTTTTCCGCCAAGAGAAACACCAATTAAGCCACTTCTCTTGTACCTAGGGACCACTTCCTGTGGCATTTGCTGGAAGAAAGTCAATTCAAGAGCAACCYCCTCTGAAAAACTTGGTTGAAATTGGCCTAACCATTCAAAACTGCACAAAGATAACAGACATGAGCAGACATAAAGTCTGATCAGCTCACTTCCTTAAGAAACTGGTCTCAAAAAAGTGCTCATACAACTCTGCTTCATGCAAGGTTTCTAGTAGCTAAGCTCTGTCTGTTAAAATTGTGGTTCAGTGATGATTCTGTACAAAACTGGAAAGTTTTGCTGACGCAATATATTACTATTACCTCATGGTTTGCACATTGCCAATCTTCTGTGTATAGCTGACYTTGGATGTTAATATTTTGTCAAAAAAGGTAATGCAATACTAGGTAAAATTCATAAATGACTTGGTTTGAGCCATCACACAAATTTCCCATCAAAAGAGTTTAAATTTTTAATTCTTTAAGGAAGGTGACCTCTGCTTTCCYGTGCATTATTTAAGTGGAAATGCCTTATCCTTTGACATGCCGCCATTTATTTTAGTAATTTGGAAATTTTCCAATTTCCAATATCATTAATTCATATCACTTTGCTTTCTTTTTATTTAGTCAATTAATGACAAATAAATTACAACCCTCCAATTTATGACAACAAAGTCAACTCTGCTATTTGTCAAAGAAGCCTTTCGCTTTGAATATTTTATTGAGACAATTCCTGTTGATGGGTGCTTTTTAACAATATTTCATTTCCCTTCTTTCGTGATTCTCCTGCACCTTATTTAGCAGAGTGGCAAACAGCTTCTATAGAGGAGACTATTTTTTTCACTTTCTCTTTAAGAAACTTTGATTCTGAAAATACTCCAAGATTGAATTTAAATTGAGCTCACATAAATTTTTATGGAGTCTGCAACAAAATAAAATGGTTAAACTGAAAAAATACAAGGAACTTTCAAGTTAAATTTAAGAAAATTATTCTGGAATAACAGAAATATTCTAATAATACAAATTTTAGGTATGACTCCTGCAGGCTAGTTGAATGGACTTTTGCTACCATGGAACTGGCATAAGCCCACTGAAATAACTGGAGAAATAATGTTTCTATATCTCATAATTTACAGACCAATGTTTTCCAACAATAAACACTTTAAGTCATTTTAGAAAAACTCCACTGACTTTAGTCCAATTACTAATTAGTTTTACAATCACATATAAAGGTGAAATCAGAGTAAATATCTACAGATGCTGAATTATGTTGATACTGTGTAATCAGTATCAGAGGCATGGTATTTGCCTGAACAAGCAATTCTTTTCTATCTATGGAATGTCAGAGAAACAATGCCAATGGAAGTGGTATTATTATCTATCAAAGCACAATTTTCTATCACTAGAACACAAGCTTCTTAAGTATGAAGAAATTGATATCAGAAGAAGCAATTTGATGTCATGTTTTGTGGGAGATAGTTCATGAAAATCAAAAAAGCTGTTGATTAGATGTCATTTGGTGTCTAAATTACTGTTTCTTGAGGGGAATGAAAATATTTGAACATGTTAACAAAACAGATTTATCCCACAGTAATTTTTTCKTAGGTTGAAAATATCAGCATTTGGGACAATAATAGTTCTCTTTGATTCCACTTCCCTTTTCCTACAACCTCTGGAAACAGCAAGATAGCCTCCTTGGATTAAAAAAAAAATTCTGATATTCAATACTGGCCAGGAAATATAGGAACAAAGTAACTCATTTAAATGACAACTACTGTAACTAAAAATGAAATAATAAATTTCTCTAGRTAGATCCTTGTAACATATTAGGAAAGTACAATTCTCCTTTTTCATGTTTTGATTGGCTCGTCCCTACTGGTGAAATTCAGGGAAATATTCACAATTTCTTCTTTGATTAATTTTCCAGCTAYTTCATTTGGAATGGAAAGTAGTCCCCTCTAACCATAATTTCTGGAACCAAACAATTCTTTCTTGGCAATCCAAAAGGGATTCAATAGCATTGTGCAGTTGTCCCCAGGATAAATCTCAAAATGCAGGGCTAAAGCACAAAATCAGTGCACTCAAAAGGCTACTTTTCTTAAATTGTTATGCACTGAAATAACTCCCAGCTGTGCCATATAATTGCTACTTTTTATAAAGATCCTGTATAGTATATAATATTTTATATATAATAGAAAATTGTTTATGCAGCAGGATGCCTTTTAAAATTTCTCAAATATTATGTTGCTTGGAACTGTACTAGATTGGTTTCTCAGTTTCTCACTGATACCTCTGCTTATTACATGTTAGGAGAAATCACTCTGTGAATTTAAATTTTAAATTCTAGCTGTGAGTGACTGAATGCTAATGCTTTTCTTGGGATCATCCAATACTTCCAACATGTGGTGTATTAAAATCTATAGACTATTTATCCAAACAGGAAAGATACAACTAGATTTTATGTCTGATCTCTTCAGTCTTGAGGGGRCTTGAATTTCTTCCTTACAAATTTTCCTGCTCTAGTAGAAAGAACTTTGATGGAACATAAAATGAAACCATAATTGCTTTTCATGTGTGAAAGAGATCCCTTCTGTAACCCATTGGAAATCAGTGTGCCAGGCTGGGAGGTACATTTAGAGRAATGATGGTTCAGAAAAAGGTTCTTCAGCAAAATTAATTTAATTGCTGAAGAACATCATTGAGGACAAAATAACTAGGACTGTAATAATGAAACTTTTATAAGACCTAATAAAGAATAACATTATCAGTTCAGGGATGATAGGAAAGAAYTAGATGATCTTCAAGACTGGAGTAATAGGAAGGGATGAAACTGAGGACTACAAAGTAGAAGTTTGCTTACAGAGGGACTGTGATCTGATAGCTAATACTTCTGAAATGAAAAAGCGTGAGAATGAGAACTGATGTTTGAGGGACTGGTTATTCCTATGATGCAGCTATGTAAACATACACAAAAGCATGTATCTAGGCAAAAAATACTGGTGCAGCTCCCTGTAGATGAAAATGCAAGTTATAAAGCAAAAACTACACTTCTTATTCTGAAAACATTGTTTCTCCTAACCTCAACATCTACTGGTTATCTGAAATATTAACTGATCTAAGTAAAATACATCTTTGCTTCAGATTTAAAATTATGACAGTAAACAACACTTGTCCCAGAATCCATTGCCTGCCCTATTAATACTTATGGATTGTTTGCTGAAAAGTCACCCAAATTTGTTCATGCGATTTAGATTTCAGCTCCTCGGGGCAGAGCAATTTGATCATTGAAATAAATTGCTAGAAAAGCAATCTTATTCACCCTGGCTACATATTTCAYGTCAATTTCCCCTTAGTGGATTTCCCCAACATCTTTCCTAATATGTATTATTCAGTTATTAGCCATAATGAAATCCAAGACCAATCTGAGTTCTCTAAGATGTGAATCTGTCCTTTTCCACTTCATGAAACTAGAGAAAGAAATTTCAAAATGAAGGAAAACAGCACCTTATTCAGAGCAAAGACATGCTACATTTGTAACAGTCTCCCTTAAAAGTGCACATTAAAATTACTAAGCCTGCTGAGAAAAGAGGATGAAAGTTAACTTAAATAATTAAACATACCTGGGGCATCTCACCTATGTGCTGCACTGACTTTCAAAGTAGTTATTTGTGAAGAGCCTTTCACAAGAGAAAACTGGGGTCAGTGCGACTTCATATCCTCTGTTGAAGAATAAATAATTCAACAAGTTATGTCCTGGCTACATTGAGAAAAACATTCATTCAAACAGTGGAGAAATGGGGAGACATTAGTGGTGAACAGACTATTTTTGATTTTCTGATGAGGGAAGTAAAAAAAAACACCAAGCAAATTTAGTCCAGTGAGACCCTCTCRGGGTTTTAGTAAGGACCTTGCTCCATTTTATTCTCTCCCAAAATGTGTTATACATATGACATTACCAGAAAAAATACTTTTTCCACTTGCCTCATGAAAACTAATACATTCCCTATAAATCATTCAACAGTCAAACAATTTAGTGGTGCTTCCTGCTATCAGCCCTTAACCTCCAGTTCCTTAGCTTCTTGTGGAGACTTGTTTTGCAACCCTGTTCACAGCAAAGGCAGAAACAGATGAAATGACCCATTGCCTCTAGTGTCAAGGCTCAGGATAGCAGATTATGCTGTGCCTTCTGGCTAGTTCGTATTTAGATGGGAATGAGATATCTTCAGCTCGAGAGAAGCATAGGTGTATGTCAGTAATAGCATTCTGGAAAGAAAATGAAGGCACAGGGTAGGCAAGAGTGAAAAAGAGAATGTGGTTTCATTCCTGCCAAGTGACTCTTCATGCATCRGGGATTCCTATTCCAGATTAAAACATGAAAGCAGATGGAGAATGAAACAATAGAATTGGCATCCAGGCAATAGATGATGCACCAGTTCTTGGTTCTGCTGGGTGAAAATTGTATGGCAAACATATTACCAAGGTCCTTTCAGGCAAAGGGTCTGGTAAAATCCTGCTTGTTCATATTTACCTAAAACTTCATATTTTCACTCCCTAATGCTTCAGGCCCAGGGCAAGAAACCACTGGAGAGAYAGAGATCTCTCTCTATTGTTCTATATAAAAGCACTTCCATGCAGAGCTCAAGGACAGTAAAAGAAAGGTTTATTAATATATGTCTTTATATGTCTTTCATATTGGTAGTTACATCTGATTTTCGTCCAAAACTAAACACRTGGATGGTAATGTTTTTTACAATTTAAGATCAGATCCACATTTCCAACAAAAGGAAGAGCTCATACAGGTTCATACAATTTCCTTCAGGCTTATCAGTGAGTTGGCAAGGGGAAACCATATTGTCTGAAACTGTGCTATTTGTAACATTTCTGACATTTTAATTACATTGTTACTGTCTTGCTTCTTCTGAGCTGAAATTCTGCACAATAATTRGGGGAAAAGAGTTGTAAATCTTAAACTTAGCTTGTAACAATGCTTTTTCTTCAGTTTGCATTCTGTGTTCTTTGAAGACTCTCTAATCAGTCCAGGATTGGTTCTTCAGTGTAAAATCAGAGAGTGTGAAATTTTCTGGTGATAAAGTGTTACCAAAAATTCTGCAGAACAGAAAAACGTTATCATTTTTCAGTGACTTTTCTCAGTGTTATGCCTAAACCTCTGAGAGAACAAAGGAGGCATGAGCCTCTAGATATTTTATAATCTTTTGGATCCAAAATTACGACTTCTCATGGAAATCCYATCCCAGGTGACTCAAGCAGGAAGCTTTTAGCTAAGCAAAATAAATCAGTTTCATTCAAAGCATTTTATGTGATGAGATGGCATTTTCTCATTGAAGAGGATGGGACTGTAAAACATACAAATAAGCAGTCATGTACAAAATTTCTTACAGTATTAAACACTCAAACTTTCAAAGAAAATCTTCAAGAAGTCTTGAGGAGGACAACTGCTTAGAAAACTGTCAATACATAATGGAAACCAAAAGAAGGCACAGTCATTAACCTTAAACAGCATTAGAGTAAGGGCTCTGAACCAGCCCTTCCAGATGTTATATTGTGAGAGGAAAAAACCAAACAAACCCAAAACAACTAGCTAGATGTAAGACGAAGTTTGATAGGTTTATGAAAAGGATTTTATGCTGGAGTCATGAGCACAATATTGGGACAGTAATTACCATGAGATTTCCTGTCCCAGTTTCGCATAAATTGTGACACTCTCAATGCTTGGAAAAAGTGTTTGTCCTGACATTGTTTCAAAGCTTCTGAGACTGTAATCATCCTCCAGGAGTTTGTAGAAACATGTGAAAGTGCATTAGGTAGCTATTCAGCAGGGAAGAGAGGTTGTGCTTCATTTAACATGTCCATCACCCACTCACCTCTGGAAGACAGGACCTTTGCCAGGCAGGCTGCTGACTGCAGTGCCCTCTGTGGGCAACAGGGCTGTTCGGAGGCAAGGAGGTGGAATGTGTCCTTCTGACCACAGCAATAACAGATTGGCCTGAGGAAACAGAAGATGCTTTAGCAAAGCTGGTCCAATGCCAACAAATTAAACAAAATCCTATTTAGYTCCTACTGTGTAGAGAGTACAAATACAGAAACATTAGACTCTGCACTCCAGAAAGATATGCTCTGAATGAGCACAGACTTGAATTCTGTTGTATTTTCAGTCTCCAGATGGTTGCCCTTAGTAAAAGGGCAAGTATAAGTACAGCCCTTAGTAAAAATAATTGCAAAGTCTGAGCTAAAAGTAATAGATACTAAGTGCATGACTAAAGAAATAAGCCCAGCTACACAACTAAATGAGAGTGAAGGACAAGGAGAGAAACTAGATCCCACCCTCTGTAGTAGCTTTCTGATTTTCTAATATTGGCAGTGAMCTAACTTCATTTCTACTTGCCTCTTCGGAGTCAAAAGTCCCAGTATTCTCTTTGCCATCTGTTCCTTCTGTTTCCCATAGGCAGCACTTTGAACCCTTTCAATTTAAACATCAGCCAGCCACCCCTTGGCCCCAAACCCATCCTTATCTCAATAATAGATGCAGTTGCTATGGCTGGGTTGGGTGTTCTGCATGGATACAGCTGAAGGTCACAGGCTGGACCACTCTCACACTGGACTTCTGTTCCTAGCAGACAAAGCAAATGCTGATAACACCTCATCCACAGAAATGAAAAATGCACTGTGTCCTTGCTGAAGTTCTCGTCAAGCAAAATATGGAGAAACTAGATAAATCAAGATGGAGACTCAGAAAAATAAACCATTCCTGCAGCTGCTATAAAATGTATATACTTGTTAGAGAATTTTTCAATTACATATTTGTCGAGTAGGCTAAGATATTAGAAGAAAATACTTGGGTTTTAGCTTTCAAAATTGTCCAAATTAACTGTTTTGATCTTTTCTAACAAAAGTCTTACGTTTTTCTGCTTTGAAATAACTTTGTTTTTAAATTAGACAATATAGTCGATCTAAGCACAATCAAGTTTKTTAGATCTTGGTGAAAATTTTTTTTATAAATTAGTGTATAATATAATTTATTTGAATCAAAGACACTTTGGACTTACAACTTGCAAAGTCTTAGATTTTGATGCTTTGTTCTAATTTAAAACGGATTTTTTTTCTTCTTAAATCCATTTTCAAGCAGAATAAGAGAAGCTTTGTCTCATTTCCTCTCCAGGTTGCAGATGCAATTTAGAAAGAAGTTGTTTGTGAAACAATACCTCCATCTGTGTATTATTCAGGTTACGGCTACTGGAATAATCTTGTTCCAGATTTCAGGTTACTGAAAGATGCATTATTTTATTACCCAGACAGGGACTTTTACTGAGATGCATGCTTCAATTTCTTTTTCAGTCTTTGAGAATGGCTTCTACATTGTGTGCAAACCTGGAAGAAAACAAACAGCGTGTTATCAAAATAAATCTCACTTAGCTGAAAAAGGCCAAATAGAGGTTAATC
The DNA here is from genome assembly GCA_018881555.1 of Amblyornis subalaris. Taxonomy (NCBI): domain Eukaryota; kingdom Metazoa; phylum Chordata; class Aves; order Passeriformes; family Ptilonorhynchidae; genus Amblyornis; species Amblyornis subalaris. The sequence continues at coordinate 24,339,368 of JACAXG010000002.1, read as the reverse complement.
CAATTACTTAATGGTTGTCTCCTTTGGCTTCTTCCTTCAGGCAGCTGTGCTTTTATATGTTCTGCTTCCTTCTGCTAACATGATTCTTTAAAGTTCCTCCCTTCACAAAGGAAAAAGTACTTCATTGTTGTCTCCAAAAAAAATCTTTCTCCATTATGGAGGAATAGAAATACGGTCAAAAAATTGTGCATGTAGTGTTGAAGTTACTAATTTAAATCAAGTATTTAATTTTCATTTAGAGTGAACAGGCCATTGCTCTTAAATTTGTTTGACTTATTCTTGAGGTCAGAGCTCCTACTGGATTAAATATATAGCAGGAATAAGACTGAAAATTTGATCAATAACATTAATTGATTTGATTGATAACATTAATGTTTGACTCCAGTAAATATTTTACTCCAGAGAAAGCAGGATAAATAACAATAGGAGTCAAATAAATATGCTTAATAGAATTCTAATTTAATGAGAACTAAATTTAATGAACTGCATGTAAAAGTTTTGAGCATTTCTGCTTCAGGGAAATTGAATGTGCTGACTCCTGTTAGGATTATCCCTCTGGAAGTCTAAAGCCCAAGCAGTAACCTGCACAAAATGATAACTGTCCTACAGGGAGGGAGTGCGACAAATGAACAGTGAATGAGATGGCTGGGACAATTAATCCTTGGCATCCACTTGTAACCTGTGAAATAATTATTCTGCTGCTTTTAGGACATGCCAGAATGTTCACAGCTAGAGTATCCAAAACTAGACCTCCTGTGCAGATGCACAGCACTCCACTATCCTCCTCTCGAACATCCTTGCTAGCGAGTTCTGGCACTAGCTGAGCTGGGCGCTATTTATTACCCAGCCAGCCTGACTCAGTATTCCTCTCTCCCTGTAATAAATTTGCAGTATTTATGCTATAGACATTGTCCAGAACAGCTTCTGCTTGATAGTGTATTCAAATACTAAAATCAATCCTCTTCATTGCTAAATGAAAGGGAAAACTTGTTTCCCCTGTGTGTTTTTGCTGTCATTCACTCAGTGAGCAAAATTTTAAGTTATAGAAATGGAGCTAGGAATATAGAAAACTAATTAAAAATAATCACTGTAAAATCTGGGGAGATGGACTGGATGACTAGACTACAAGATGAGTGAATCAATTGCTGGACTGAAAACTATCTCGGTGTTGGGATCAAAGACTCCAACTTCAACAAAGATAAATTTTTGTGCCTTGGGACAGAAAAAAAAAAAGTGACTGGCTGGCTGGGTAATGTTTTTCCAGAAAAAACATGGTAGGAAACAAGTTAAACACGAGACATCGGAGCATCCTTGCAGTGAGGAAGGCTAACAGCCTGCTGTGGGGCATTAACAGGAGTATAGTAAGGGAGTTGGGGAAAATGGTTATTCCGCTCCTCTTGACACTTTTGTGGAGGTATGTGCTGCCCTGTCTCCAGTTTTGCCATCCCACACCAGTAAAAGAGGTGTGACTGGCAGACAGGCCAGAGGAGGGTCAGTCACATGGTTGAGGGCTTGCATGGGGAAAGGCTGAGGGAAGAGGTTTTTTTCAGCCTGGAGAAGAGAAGGCTAAGAGTAAAGACTAACTGCAATCTTACACACCCTGAAGTGCAGTTATAGAAAAGGCAAAACCAGGGTGTTCTCAGAGGTGCAATGGTCACAATTTCCACTTAGGAAAAAAAGAAAACTACCATTAGAATGGTAAATATCAGAACAGGTGCCCAGAGACACTGTGTAAAATTCGGACTCAGAGGTTTTCAAAATTTCACTAGTTCAGTCAGTTCCYGAGTAAAATGATAAAACTTGGACCACAGCTCAGGTCTGTGCAGGACGTAGTACCAGACTACCTGCAGAGTTTCCTGCTGATCAGAACTGTCCTATGAATTCTGCCAGCCCGAATTCCAGCCCTGGTTCTGCTCTGTGTTGCAGTAAGTTCCTACCATAGTAAATCGTCAGCAAGGTCATACAAAGCTGGTCTATATGGCTTCCTACTCATTGCACAGGAGTTGTGGAACACACAAAAAGACAGATGTTCCTCCAAGGACTTAGCAAAGGTGATTTACCCAAGGTYATGCAAGTCTATGGGAGATCTGGAAACAGAACTAACACAGCTTTCCAGCTAGCTCCTTGATTAATCAGCTATCCATTCGCAGTATGGTAGCCGCAGCTTCTACAGAAACAGGCCTGTCGAAGTGATGCCTTCCATCTGCGCACTAAATTTCTTTATGTGGTCCAATAGTAATCAAAAATGTAAAACTTCAGCAAACTGAAAACTTTGCAAAAGAAACCCTGATGCTACACCCAGTTCTTCTTTGTCTTTGAGTATGTATTTTTGTTCTTGGCAAAAGGTCAGAAGCATAACAATAATGCATTCATATCCCCTTCGGCAGAGATGTTATTTTGATTCAGCAAACTGCTATGATCTTAGCTGTAAACAAAAGACCCTGACCAAGTATCAGAGAACCAGAGATAAAAATGATGGGATGTTTTTGCAAGCAAGGAGCAATATAATAATAATTAATGTATTTTCTTTCTTTCTCTTTCTTTCTTTTTCTTTCTTTCTTTCTTTCTTTCTTTCTTTCTTTGTCTTTCTGTCTCCTTCCTTCCTTCCTTTCTTTCTT